>RJWJ010037954.1:0-15240 GCA_004363605.1 Indri indri
CTTTGTATGTCTGGGCTATTCATCTACTCTTCTAATAGAAAAACAGTATCCAAAAAAAGAAACAAATACTGATTTGATTTTAATTTTCTTACTGACCCTAGTTAGACTCTGATTTCCACCCTTTCCTCCCTAAATATATACAAGCCATCTGTTTAAAAACCTGTCCTAGAATTTTCTTTTGAGATTGATGTCAACAATTCTATGGTTTCTGGAACCCAAACTTAAAATAAAAAGAATAAGACACCTTTTGCCTAGCTCAGTCTTTTGGTATTTCTTCAAGTTAGTATGGCTTCTAAAAGTTAATTCAAGGTAGTGCGTGTTCATATCTAAAAATGCCTTCTGCCATTTCTGATTCAGTCATCTGGGTCTAAATATTTGAACTTTTTTTTAATATACTTAAATGTTCTTTCAATTTCTTCTAAGTTATCTTGAACTTCACTGTGTCTCAGAGAAGATTGTTTTTACTCCTTCCTAGATGAGCACAGAAAGAAAGTTTATATTATCTAAAAGATACTAACTTAAGCCCACAAGTCATTTGGCACTTTGCTGTCTTAAATTATAAATAATCATGCCAACTTGTTGAAGGGCAAAATGTAAATCACTCAGTCTGCAGGGATATCTGCTTTTATTGATAAGTTTTGATTTTTCTCATTTAATCATTCCTTATTGTTATCTCGAATTTTTTACCTTTCAAATACTAAAAGAAAGGTTGTTGAAACAAAATTTCTTAACCAAATTGTATTTGGACAAATTAGGAGCTTATTAATTGGTTGTTCATTTAAACTGCTTTTCCCTAGAGAGAGTTGAAAGGTAGACTAAGCTTAGGCTGTTTCCTTGGGTTAGCTGGGAAAGAGAACCATGTATTCTTAGGACGGAGTGAGTTACAGGAAATTGTTGAGCCAGGAAGGGTCAGATGGAAGTACTCGCATAGTTTTGAGGCAATTTCTGAGGCATTTTTTTATTTCCCTGGCTTTAATATTGGAATAAAAATTACATTCTAAAGTATAACAAATACAGCTGACTCTCCGTCCACTATTTTGGTTAATCTACATTTCTTTTCCACATTACTGTGGATTATGGAGGGTAGACATACTGAATTTATTTCCAAACCACCACTTCAATTAGCATAACATTACTGTAACATAAAGTTTGTTTGTTTTTTTTAAAATTATATCTCTAAGAACTTTCATTTCTTGCCTGTGGCATATATAGCTGTTAGATAATAAATAAGAAGTATTTCTTTTTAAAAAAAATCTCTGGTAGCAATTGTTTACTTTGCTGAGGCAAGCTGTTAGTCATCTGCCTCCAAAAGGTAATCAACTAGATTTTAAATATTGCTGTGTCTTTCTGGTTTTACAATATGTTTGATTGGCCAATAAATATAGGTTCAGTATCTTTCCAAATTAGAGTTACTATGTTTGCATTC
Organism: Indri indri; assembly: GCA_004363605.1. Taxonomy (NCBI): domain Eukaryota; kingdom Metazoa; phylum Chordata; class Mammalia; order Primates; family Indriidae; genus Indri; species Indri indri. Next base: position 1,427 of record RJWJ010037954.1, read on the forward strand.
TCCTTTCCTAAGGCAAATTATTTTTTTCCTAACATTTTGATGAAAAAATACTGTTTTCTTGAGAAAATTAAAAGAGCTAAATAAAACTGTGGTGATTGTATTTTTGTTTATGGAAAAAGTAGCAGGTATATGCATGTGTGTATATTTTTAACTTAGAGAAATATATGATATTCACTTAAGCATTTGCACCTAACATTTCCTATTCTCTGCATAACATCCTCCCACCTTTCATTTTGCTTTCTAGGAGCCAGAAATTGTGTCAGTGTTTCAGGGACTTTCGGAGAATTGAATGTGTGCTTTCTCTGCTTGCTTTAAGAGGGCTTAAACTACAGTCTCAAACCTTATTTCTAGCTAGGTCTCACTTGTAAAATTGTTCTCCAAATACCCAAATATGCTGGTAAACACTAGTTATTTAACAGTTTGAACTTGGTGGAGAACATCTATTTTTGTTTATTTATTCATTCACCACTTTCAGATAGGCCCCCTATCTGTCTCTTAACAATTTCTTTGGCAGATCTGTAGCTTTCTTGTCCTCCCACATATTTTAAAAAAAAATCTCATGTGTATATTCCAGTGCAAAACTTCAATTCGGTTTCTTCCACATACCTCATCCCTTTCTGACCCAGCCAGGTGGGTCTTGGCTGGAATCCTAGGGGGAGTGGGCATGGTCTGTGCTTTCTTCATACCCCCAGCTGTGCCCTCTTCTTCTTCTGCTTCCCTTCTAGTTGGAGCATGGGGCTAGGGTGGGGAGAAGTGGTGGGAGGACTGGAGAAAAGGCATGACGATATTTTTTACTTGACCGCTCTCTATGAGCTGTGTGTGTCCTTCTGTGCACCCTGGGAGGGCCTCCCTGCTGCAGTTTCCTCACAGTGGAGATAGTTCCAGCATGGCTTGTTCTTAGTTTCTGCCCTGGCCCATTGTACAGCTCAGAGCCTGCTATAGCAGGGCTGCTGGGATCCCTGCATCCAGAAGGCAGTCTTCTTGGTCGAAATGTCTGCAAGGCAGCCCAAGCCTGGCTACTTTCCACAGTAAACATGATGTGCCAGAAACATGAAATCCTTGGCACACTATAGTGGAAGCGGTGGCAGGTCCCACCGTCGACTCCTGCCTCTTCTCCTACCACTTCCCTCAATTCCTTTTCCTTTGGTCCAGGAGTCACAGAGCAAGTCTGCTGCATAGGCAGAGATAGAATGTTGGTTTCTCTTCGTTGCAACCTCATCCAATTTTTACAGGTCATCACTTGGTTTTGCATGGGAGGAGCATACTTCTACCTTCCCTGGTGGGGAAAGGCGGGGAAGAACAAGTCGCTTTCCCCCTAGATTACTCCCTCACTGCTCCAAATTGACTACATTGCTAGTGTTCTGTCTGAACAGGGTGGACCTGGAGGGGGAATGGGGTAATGGTGGCAGGGCCGGTTCTAATTTCTCTTAGGAACTTTTCCAAGAATGTGTGTGTGGTTGTCTTTAGAATGTGGTGTTTTATTGCATCTATGGCATTCAACTTTGGATCATTAATCATAATTTGATGACAGCAGAACAAAAATCATTCACTATCATGTGGAAATAGCATAACGTATAGACTTGTGAACCAAAAAGAAAAAAATTAAAAGCAAAATTACAAATCAGAATATACAAAGTTGCAATTTGTAGAAATATGTATGTATAGGGGTTTTTTTTGTAGTTGCTTTTTTTGTTTAAAGTGAAATAAAATTTCAACATTATTTTTACATTCATAAACTTTAAGAAACATATGACATTTCCCTCTAGTATCCAGCATTCTAGGGAAGAAATGAAGGGTTAATTTTGCCAAGTGTGCTGTGCCTGAAAGCCCTCTGGCTTTTTTTTTTAATTTGAGAATATTACGGGGGTAAAAACACTTTTACATAAATTGCCTTTGCACTGCCCGAGTCAGAGCTACAAGTGTGCCCATCCCGCACACAGGGCGCACCACACCCATTAGGTGTGAATTTACCCATCCCCTCCACGCTCCTCCCACCTGCCCAACACCTGATGAATGTTACTTGCATATGTGCACATAAGTGTTGATCAATTAGTACCAATTTAATGGTGACTACATATGGTGCTTGTTTTTCCATTCTCGTGATACTTCACTTAGTAGAATGGGCTCCAGCCCCATCCAGGATAGTACAAGGGGTGTTAGTTCACCATTGTTTTTTTATGGCTGAGTAGTACTCCATGGGGTGTGTGTGTGTGTGTGTGTGTGTGTGTGTGTGTGTATACACATTTTATAATCAACTCATGTATTGAGGGGCACTTGGGTTGTTTCCATATCTTTGCAATTGTGAATTGTGCTGCTATAAACATTTGAGTGCAGATGGCTTTATTATACAATGTCCTTTTTCCCTTTGGGTAAATACCCAGAAGTGGAATTGATGAATCAAATGGCAGTTCTACATTTACTTCTTTGAGGTATCTCCATATTACTTTCCATAGAGGTTGTATTCATTTGCAGTCCCACCAACAGTGTATGAGTGTTCCTATCTCTCTGCATCCAGGCCAGCATTTGTTGTTTTGGGACTTTTTGATAAAAGCCATTCTCACTGGAGTTAAGCGATATCTCATTGTGGTTTTGATTTGCATTTTCCCAACAATATGAGATGTTGAGCAATGTTTTCATGTTTTTTTGGCCATTAGTCTGTCTTCTTTTGAAAAGTTTCTATTGATGTCCTTTGCCCACTTTTTAATAGGGTTGTTTGATTTTTTTTCTTGTCGATTTTTCTGAGTTCTATATAGACTCTAGTTATCAGCCCTTTATTGGATGTGTAGCATGAAGAATTCTAGAAGAAAATGTTGGAAAAACTCTTATAGACATTGGCCTAGGGAAAGAATTTATGAAGAAGACCCCCAAAGCAATCACAGCAACAAGAAAAATAAATAAATGGGACATGATGAAATTAAAAAGTTTCTGCACAGCCAAAGAAACTATCATTAGAGCTAACAGACAACCTCTGGCTTTCTTATCATTTGGCCTGAGAGGGCTTTGCAGCCTCAGGCCCTCCTTGAGGTTTCTCTACCTCCTCCCAGAAAGTTCAAGATCCACTGAGGAGGTGGTAGCTGCTGTCACACTTAGTTTTATCCCTTAGCATTCCATTCTCTGAAAGATTGAATGGGGAATGGGGTACACTTTCTTGACCGTTATTTTTGCAACTCCCTGGTATGATTTCATAGTTCTTTCCCACTCAGAATTTTGTAGTTACTCTCACAGAAAAGAAAAAAGGAGAGACAGAGGGAGAAACTCCATGAAGCCCTACTGAACACACTTCCTTCTCCTCCCCCAGCAGCACTGACCCCTCCCCTCTCTGCCCACCCCTTCCACTGTCATTGCGCTCCATCACTGAACAGATTTTATTACACTTGTTTTTGTTCCCTCTACTAGACAGAAAGCACTTAAGGAGCAAGTACCTTGTCTTCTTTGCCATGATGTTTTAAACACCCAAGGAGGTCTTGGCAAGCCTTGAGGCATGAGAGGTATTTGATGAATAAAAAAATGAGTATTGAACAAATAGCAATAATAAAATATAAAAACAAATAGCAATAATAAAATATAATAAAACAAGCAAGTTAGAGAATTTATAGATTTTATTAGTTTCTTATTGCCATTATAACAAATTACCACAAAGTCACTTAAAACAATACAAATTTATTATCTTGAAGTTCTGGAGGTCAGAGGTCCTAAAATCAAGGCATCAACAGGGCTGCCTTCCTTTGGAGGTTCTAGGGAAGAATCTATTTCTTTGCTTTTTCTAGCTTCTAGGGGCTGCCTGCATTTTTTTATCCTGTGGCCCCTTCCTCCTTCTTCAAAGCCAACTTCACACTTCTTCCTCTCTGATCTCCGATTTCATCTTTGCACCTCCTTCTCTGATTCTGACTCTCCTGCCTACCTCTTATAAATCCAATGTCAAAATCCTTCACTAAGTCAGTCACATCTGCAAAGTCTCTTTTTGCCATCTAAGGTGACATATTCACGGATTTTGGAGATTAAGATGTGAATATCTTTGAGGTACCGTTATTTTACCTACCACACAGACCCTTACAGGATTCTTATAACTCATGATGCCTGACTCATACTAAGTATAAGTGAGAACCATGTTGGGTTAGGCTAGATAATTGTTAATGCTGGGGCTAGAATTTGCCAGGATTCTCTCACCACCCTGTTCCCCTTTTTCTCCAGCTTCCCCAGTCTGACTCTTCTTTTAGAGAAGACTTTGTTGGCCATTTCTCAAAGATGTTTCTAGTTCCCTGTACAATATAGATGGAAACTGCCCAGTTGCAGGATACCGTGAACCTGCTCTATTTGTTTAATCTTGTGTAGCTAAATATATCCTCCTCCTCTGAAATGGTGGAACACTCAATACTCAGGGATCATGTAAGTAATGAGCTGTCAGATTCTCATCATTATTGGAATAAATCAGACAAACTGCTCTACCAACTTAGAATAGATATTTATTTTTGGTATTAATTTTTTTTGGCAAATCATGACATAGGCAAAATTACATCTGAGGAGAAGTAATTTCTCAATCTTTCCTTGGATTTTCTAACCAAGGGGCCTTCGTTCTATTTTTTACTTATGCTAATGATTTTGCCTGGCAATTTTTAATCCTGTTCTCCTTTTCTGTAAAAAGGCTTACCCAGCTATCAAGGTTCATTCTACACTGCCCTCCTCAGAGTGGCTTTTCCACATTCCCAGATGCTTAGAATTGAAATTAATGTTTATTCTATTGCATCTTTACCATAAAACTTTCAGTGTGTGTGTGTGTGTGTGTGTGTGTGTGTTTACACACGTGCACATGTGTTTTGAAAGTTCTGTGGTATAGTTAAGGTTATAGACTTTGGAGCCACACTGCCTCAGGATTAAAAAAAATCCTGCCTCTAACATTTATCAGCTGGTGGCCTTGGGCTTGTCATTGTACTTCTCTGGACCCCAATTTTCTCACTTGTAACATGGCCTTGTGTGAGGTTAAGTGAGTAAGGCTCTTAGGCTGGTCCTTAGCTCACACTTAATATATTTTATGTGTTAGCTATTTTTTTCCCAATGATTGCTTATGTACTTGTGGCTCTGTGTCACAGTAGATTATAAGCTGTTAAGAAGCAATGACAATATCCACAGTATGTAGTAGAGAGTGCCTAGTAGAGATCAGAAACCTACAAATTGTTGAATTCTGTCTAAGCCTTTATTCTTCCCTTTTTCCTGTCTCTATAAATGGCACCGTTATTCTCTCATACGCCCAAGTCCCAACCTGGAGCTCTCCTCTAACTCTACCTTTTCCTTACTTTCTTCTCTAATACCTGTCCTTGATCTGTCCATCCTTTCTGCCATTACTTTCAGTCCCAGCCCTGAAGACCATACCTCCTACTACAATAGACCCTGGGTGCTTTCCTTGTTTTCATTCTGGCCCCAAACAATCCATTCTTTAACCAGCAGCCAAAGTAATCTTTAAGACACTTAAGTCACATCATGATACTACCTTGCTTGACACCCTCCCATGACTTCATTACACTTAGAGTAACATCCGTTCCTCTTCTTCTGACCAACCACATGGTGGTTGCTGTCTGCCCCTCCGATCTCATCTTCTTTCCAGGCCTCATGGGGCTCCAGCTCCATTGGCATTCTCTCTACTCTTCACACCTATCAAGTTTCTTCTCATCTTAAGGCCTATTGTTTGCAGGTGGAATGCTGAAGGCTTGCCCTGTTTGGTTCTGGAGTGAGGCATTATAATTTCTTTCTGTTATGGAAATGATGTAGTCACCCTACTGCCCTAAGTTCTCAGCTGGTATCTTGGACACAAACATGAAAATTGAAGTCTTAGTTTTTGTTTTTGTTTTCTAATCAGGGTTCTCATTTTTTGGCATTGAAAGTAAAAGCTCATTAGGGACTTTGGGGTATTGAAATTACTAAAGGCAACAAAAGATCAGAGCTTTGAATGACATTTATGCTCATGCAGTTGTATTGAGACTTATTTCCTGGCTTGCTGATGGTTATTTTTCTTTATATTCCCTATTTGTTGCAGAGACTTGTTGCAATTGTTGTAAATGTTTATATCTACTTATTAGAGTGATTACTTTGCATTTATGTCTCAGCAGTGTGCATACTGTAACTCACACAAAATGTTAGCTGTTAAAAACGACTGCTGGGCTTGAGTTAATTAAAAATACAGAGGAGGCTGAATATTATTGTGGGTGTAGTATCAAGCTCTGTTTGGACAGGAGTTTTTATATATTATGAAGTGGAAAGTGCAAAAAACAAACTCTAAAAAAACAAAAAAGAAGAAAAGCTTTGTATCTGGATAGAGCCACATGCTTCAACCATGGTCGCTAATTTTTATCCCAAAAAATAGATGGTTTGTGTTTGATTATGATTCTCCTTTTCAGAAATTTATATGCCAGCAGACTCTTGGCAGAATGTACATTTTTGTCCCATTTCCAAATTCCTTCCCTATAGTTCTCCCCACCACTCGCACCTACCTTCTTTTTTCTTTCTCCTCAGTGAAGGACAATGTTAGCAGCAGCAACAGCACTTGAATTAACTTAATTTATTTTTCTGTGTGTTTGCAGAATGGTTCAAGGTCCATACCAAGGTGAATCTTTCCCAGATTATGCATGCATTCTCAAACTGCAGAGGTCACCCAAGGGTAAATGAACTGATTGCTGGGAGCCATTAGGATCCCTCCTCCTCTTCCTTTAGAAAGACAGGCAAGTCTCAGGGCTGCTAAATGTGAGAAGCATGAAATTTCTCTCAAACCACATAGAGGGATTTTCAACAAATATATTTTGGGGTGTTAATATGTGATAACAGGCATTTCTATACCTGTGAGATGAGCTAATAGTATTTAATTAACATTTGTGATAGTCAGTTGGTGACACATTTTCCAAGAACGCTAAAATTATGCTGTCCAGATTAAAGTATTATTTAAAAAAATCCTAGTTTTGTCTTTTAATTGATCTAAAAATAGTTCTTTCAATTCGAGGCAAATTAAAGCTCATTTAAGTTTTCGTTGTAGGAAAATCATTTTCTCCTCTATATCCCCTCCTTTTCAATGAGAAAAAAAAGAGAGAATTGAGAATGACAAGAAAAATAGAATTTTTAAAATTATTTAAAGGTTGTTGTACGATTAAATATAAGGGTGTAGAGAAAAATTTCTGGATTTTCAGCTTGGGTGGTTGTTGCTTTTGGGGCTCTTGACTGGTTCTAGTTTACTATTAATAGCTTCCCCAGGGATGAATTTTCCCCGCAGGTCTGATTCATGTCACTGATAAGTCTTCTACACCATCTGATATTGAGGCAGCTTATTCTGGCACCACTCTTACAAGGTGGGCATCAGGAGCAGGCCAGTGGCATGGACCAGATGATTGCCAATCAGGAAAGTTTCTGTCTGGAGACCATTCTCAGAGTTTGTGGAATTCTCCCCTCTTTTTTATGCCCGTATTGAGTCTGGGTCAGTTACCAGGTGTTTCTTTTATAAAGGGAGTTTAAGCTATTCTTGTAGGGCAAGCTTTCTGTTAAGGTTCATGAAAGTTGCGTCAGTGCTGAAGTGGCCTCATCTCTAAGGCACCCAGGGCTTTTTGGTCCCATTTTCATATGGGCTTAGTCATCCTGGGCCAGGGCTGGAAATTCCCAGGCCACATTGCATCATACCGGTAAGTGACAGATGGTATAGATATGCCTTGTAAGATGTTTGAGTGGGCCTTATGGCAATCACTAATCTCACAGCCACAAAATGTCTCTTACGATATTCTACAATGGTTTAGCTGGTAGTTTTCCCATTGACTGAGGTAGAAAATATAAGAGGAGAAAGACTTAATACCAATCAGGAGTTAGTTTGTAAATGATTGCTTTGGAGACGCCCAAGAGGCAATTAGGTATGTATCTAAGTAATGAGGGTGATTGCTCATCCCATTGGTGCCAGAGTTGATTTGACACACCTAATTTTGCTAGATCACAATCTTTTCCTCGCTTTCCACTCTACATTTGGTAACCCATCCACAGTTGTGCAAGATGATGACCTTCCCTGACATGTGACACTTTCTTGGGTCAGAGACCTATTTAAGAGTTACAGTCACTGTAAAGAGACAGCCTACAGAATGGGAGAAAATATTTGCCAATTATCCATCTGATAAGAGGTTAGTATCCAAAATGTATAAGAAATTCAATTCAGTAAGAAAACAACTAACCTGATTAAAAAGTGGGCAAAGGATTTGAATAGACATTTTTCAAAATAAGACATACACATGACCAGCAGGTATATGAAAAAATGCTCAAAACCACTAATCAGCAGAGAAATGCAAATTAGAATTACAATGATAGAACGGCTACTATAAAAAAATTAAAGATAGCAAGTTTGGGAAAGGATGTAGAGAAAATGGAACGCTTTCAAACTATTGGTGGGAATGTAAATTAGTACAGCCATTATGGAAATCACTGTAGAGGTTCCTCAAAAAATTAAAAATAGAACTGCCATATGATCCAACAATTCCACTTCTGGTATATAGCCAAAGGAAATAAAATCAGTATGTTGAAGAGATACCTGCACTCCATGTTCACTGAAGCACTATTCACAATAGCCAAGATATGGAATCAATCTAAGTGTGTACATCAATGGATGAGTGAATAAAGAAAATGTGATATATTAATATATTCACACACATAATGGAATACTGTTCATCCTTATAAAAGAAGAAGAAAATCTTGTCATTTTTGACAACATGGATGGACCTGGAGGACATTATGTCAAATGAAATAAACTCGGCACAGAAAGACAAATACCACATGATCTTATCTCAATATGAAATCTGAAAAAGTTGAACTGGTAGAAGTAGTTAGTAGAATGATTGTTGCCAAGGGCTGGGGTTTGGGGTTGGAGATGTTGGTTAAAGGATACAAAATTTTATTTAGATAAGAAGAATAAGTTCAAGAGATCTATTGAACAACATGGTGACCATAGTTAATAAAAAAGTATTATATTCTTGAAAACTGCTAAAAGAGGAGATTTTAAGTGTTCTTAGCACACACAAAAATATAAGTATGTGAGGTAATGCATATGATAATTAGCTAAATTTAGCCATTCTACAATGTATACATATTTCAAAACCGCGTAAGTTACACAATAAATATGTAAAATTTTTATTTGTCAATTAACAAAGGAGTTATATAATCTGTTAAAAACTCCAAGATGAGTCTGGAGTTCAAAAGTCAAAGCTGGTAATTTAGGTTTAGGAATTGTTCTGAGCACAGTTCCACAGGATGATAGATGGCAAAAGAGAAACTTACAAACAACAATCAGTTCTACTCATATACTTTATTAGCATAAGAGGAGATGAGAGAGCAGCACAGGAAAGGATGCATCTGAGCTAATTCTTCCTCCTAGTGTCTGTTTCCCTTCTGTTTCCTCATGGGCTACGGTCAATGTGGATGCTATGGTTAGCAGTCCACTTGGGTTAAGTAATCATTCAGATCACAGAAGATTGTGATAAGTACTATGAAGGATAAATGTGTCTCTAATATTCATTATTATGAGGTAATTTTTCATTAAAGAATAGAGTTTTCATGGGATGGCTGATAGTGAGAAGAGAGACACTTTCCAGGTATGTTATAGGAGATGTTATGGGTCCTTAAAAATTGTGTTAAACTATGGGGAAAATGCCTTGCAATGGAGGGAAGAGATTGATAGAAAAATAGTGGGAAATATATTTCTTCAGTCAAAACTGAATAATGGAATAAAAGGATAAAGAGTAGTCAGGGATAAAATATGAATATGCTTCTATTATAGAACATTTTTCTAGTCTTAACTGTTTTGGCTCATAGGATGTTTTTTATTTTCTGTTAAAGAAATTCTACCTTAAAATATTCTTTTATTATGAAAATTCAATACCATTAGACTTGGCAGTAAACCATATTTGAGGTGCAAGGCTTTATCTTTTTGAAAATATGTTTAAGCGTATTCCATTGAAATTGTATAATAATAGATGGTTGTTATGGTTATTGTTTTTGATGTTTAAAAGAGTATGACACTTGGTTTCAAAATGCTTATCAACACATGTATCTGTATACATAAATCTATTATGTGTACAGTTAAATATTGTATATATATTTCTGTGTCTTGTAATTGAAACTCAAAGAGTTTTAAGAATCATAATTGAGTCTTTTCAGAACCGTTAATTTAGTACTTTGACTTTTTCATTGATCATGCAACTTATTTTTCCAACTTATAGTAATACTTCACACTTTATTAATCTGTTCATTTTCAGTAACTGCTTCTAGTGTTCATAGAGCTTGCACCAGTAAAATGCAAAATTGGCAACACCTACTCTCTCTAATATTGGATTTTTTAAAATACAAATATTGATGTTTGTATTTAACCACAATAGAAAGAAAAGTTTTAGTCATTTTTATGTTTAGCTTGTATTTCAAATTCTAGAAAATTTCTCATTAATATATTTATTATACTTGGGAAGATTTCAATAGAATGATAAAGAACTCTATTCTAATGTATGTTTATAGATATGCATATATATATATTTGTATATATGTATTTAATTATAGAGATATCATTGAGCCCATAAAGCATGACAGCAAAGCAGGTCAATTTCTTAAACGACAGTATTTCATTCAGTACCTTGGTGGTTGTAATTAACGTTTCTATTTAGTTCTAATTATAGTTTTTGTATCATAGCCATTATGCTAATGGTGTTATTCAGTAGTATGTGAGATTGCATTCATTATCACTGGTGAATTAAACCTTTATTAAAGAAAAATTCCCGCAGGCCTCATTCTGGAGTTAAGTAATTATTCATTTGGTTTTATCCTAGCAATTAGCTTATATACTGTAGCACTCATTATTGAGTTTCTATACCTCACTGAATGAGATTAACCCACCATGGTAAATAAATGCCTAACAGCTCCCAAGCTCACAATGTGTTGCTTTTTAAGCATATTATTATGTAACAAAATAAGGAATCAGAATGCATCGAAATAGCGTTCTGGCTTCCAACAAATAATGTACTTGCTGGGAAGACTATGCTGGACATTTTGTGTTTAATTCAGAATTTAAAAAAAAATACAGTTGAAGCCCTCCAACGCTAAGTTCACCTTTGTGGGTGTATGTTTTCCTTTGTTTAATTCCATTCCATTACTTCCTTGCTTGTTGAATTTTATTACTATGCCTATTTGATGTTGATAAAAGCCTATTTCAATAGCACAGCCTCCAAATAGAACATTCAATTAGATCTCCATTCCAAATGTATTTGAAGAGAGCTTGATCCCAGAAGTCTTTTAGCTAGATGGGATCTTGGGCCATTCATTATAAATCACTAGAATTTGTTGATCTATAGTTTTAGTGAAAATATTTTAATTGCTGATCTGTTTTTACGTAGCCGTTCATGTCATCAAAAGGTCTGCCTGTACCAAAGGCTACTCACATTTTCAAGTTTTCACATTTATTATCAGCTGATATTACCTTTTGAGATAAAGCGTCTGCTATTACCTTTTCTCTTCTTGGAAATTATCTTAGTCTACCTACTCTGTCTCTGCTGGGTTTTTTTCCTAAAATTTACTTCATTGAAAAACACATTCTAAATTAAAGTTCAGAATAGACCTCTTTTGGGTCATACCTGCCTCCTTTTAGTCCCTAAGGAGAAAGTTGTCACCTTCTTTATACTTTTTTATTGTAGTCTGTAGTCTATGTCTACAATCTCAAAAACAGTATCATGAAGTTTGTTATCATGGCAGTGATATATCTGAAAAACACTACTGACAACTTTTCATAATATGTTTATTTTCTTGACCTGAAATGGAATTTATATGAAAAAACCAAAGAAGTTTCAAAATTTGGTTGTTTCAAATTCCTAATCTATCCCAAATATATTTTTGGAAAATGAACAGTATTTTCAGAGAGAAGATTTTTATCATCTTGAAATTAATTTGCATATCTTAGTATAACTTGTTTTTATGCCTGTTTTAAAATCAGAATATTCCTTATAGTACTGAATCATTGGTATATATTTGTAAGACAAATACGTTTATTTTTGAATGCTTTTGTTTGTAATACATAAATACTGCATGGTAATCCCATTTTTTTCACATGCCAATGCAGACATAAAAATACTTAATGACATAACAATACCAACAAACTCTTATGAAGAGTTTTATATATTAAAATAATCAAATCATGATAAAATATTTTTAAAACATTTTCTGTTTATCCAAATATCTTTTAAAAAATACAAAATTGTTAAATCACAGTGATTCAAGGCAGATGTACTGATGGCATATTAACAATGCTTATGATGTTTGAACAAAAGACTTTTTACATGCGAGTAATCATATAAAGATCACCCTTTAATATCTGACATGGCTTTTAATTGCAGATGAGTTGCTGTTTGTACTTTATATATTATTTATATATTTGTTCATACTTTATTTTTCTGGGTATTATCTTGTTTCCTCTGTGGCAGTTGTTTGCACTGAAGGTCTAGGCATACAGCACACTGTTTAATATCAAGCTTTGGCGCAATCTCTTGGGCCCCTGTTTTGGGCTCCTTGTGTGTGGCTGCCTTCCGTGCCCCACTTGTGATCTAACACACTGCACTTGGCTGCCCCTCTTGGGGACTCCCTCCTTATCCTGCTCAGTCACTGCACTTCATCACCCCTGGCTAGACCAGTGCAGGGAGGCTCTCCCTGCCTGGTGCAGATGTCTGCCATGCTCAGTTTCACCTAATGGCTTTAGAACTAACTTGTTCACGAGGGCAGGCCCAACAAACCCAGCCACACCCAGCTTCAGTCCCCCACCTGCCCCTGCTGAGGTGGAGAATAAGGACACTCCTAGATGTTCCAGGGCCTCACCAACCACCTGGAGCATTAGAGTGCTTCTCCTGAGGAGCTAGAGCTAGTCACAGGACCCAAAAACAACATTGCAACTTGTTTCTCCTGACAAACACCACCCACTCAATACTCTAACTTATTCAATTTGGGATATTATCCCAAATTTAACATCATAGCATCTCAGCTTTGAAAGGGATTTTCATGGGCATCTATTCTAGCAATATTCCTGAAAAGTAGATGGCCACATATCCAGTGACAGCACACTATTGCCTGTTACAGAATATTTTCACTTTCAGACTTCACTAATTATTAAATAATATGTGCTGTGATCTGAATGTATGTGTCCCCTCAAAATTCCACATGTTGAAACCTAACCCCCTAAGGTGATGATATTAAGAGGTGAGACCTTTGGAAGGTGATTAGGTCACGAGGGCCCCACCTTACCCTCATGAATGGGATTAGTGCCCCTATAAAAGAAGCTTAAGGGAGCCTTTTTATCCCTTCTGCCATGTGAGGAGACATTAAGAAGTCACTATCTTTGAGGAATGGGCCCTTACCAGACACACGATCTGCTGGAGCCTTGATCTTGGACTTTTCAACCTCCAGAATAATAAATTCTGAGTAATAAATTCTCTTGTTTATAAGTTACCCAGTCTGAGGTGTTTATTATAGCAGTCTGAATAGACTAAGACAATATGTTATTACATTCAATGAAAAGTTTCTCTTTGAAATTTACATTTTTTTCTCCTAATTCTACTTTCTGGAGTTAAAGGGACAAATCTCTCCTATCTTTCCACTGGCACACTGGCTAACAATTACGGATAGCTAGCAAGGCTCTTCGCACTTTTGCTCTTCTTGAAAGTATGTATCTCCAGCTCTTGTCCGATATACAGTCCATGCTAATCCTCGGAGACTTCTTTTTGTCATACTTCTCTTGATAAAAATTCCACAAAAAGCATAATGCACAGAATTGAATATGT
>RJWJ010037955.1:0-15248 GCA_004363605.1 Indri indri
TGAGGTTGCTGTGAGCTAGGCTGACTCCACGGCACTCGCCCCAGGCAAGAGAGTGAGACTCTGTCTCAAAAAAAAAAAAAAAAGAAACAATGGTGATCTAGCACCTCTTGTATACTCCTGGAGAGAGCTGGAACGCATTCTACTAAGTGAAGTATCCCAAGAATGGAAAAACAAGCACCACATGTACTCACCATCAAATTGGTATTAACTGATCAACACATAAGTGTACATATAAGGATAACATCTATTAGATGTCAGGCAGGGGGAGGAGGGGACGGGTATATGCATACACAAAGAGTGCAATGCGCACCATCTGAGAGATGGACATGTTTGAAACTCGGACTCGGGAGGGAGGGGGGTAAGGGCAACATATGTAACCTAAACATCTGTACCCCCATAATATGCTGAAATAATTTAAAAAAAAAAAGGAAAAAAAATGCGTGTGTCAGTCACTCTGCTAAGATCTTTACAGGTATTATCTCAACTCTCCACAGCATCCTAATGAAGTACAATCATTATTAGCCCCATCACACAGATAAAGAAACTTGAGTCTCAGACTCTGACACCAGAGCCCATAGTCTTAATTTGCTATACTATCTTAAAGTAATGAAAAAAATGCATACCAGCATATTTTAAAAAATAAGAAAAAAGTAGGATTTCCAGAGTACAATACTTATATGCTCTGAAAATACCCTTTTATCCAAAAAAGGATAAAATACCAAAATACAGCTGAAATAGTGCTGATTTAATTTTACAAAGTGATGTTTAAAACCTATACGTACCTGCTTATATAAGTAAAAAATGTCATTAGAAAATACAGAATAATACATATTTCTGTCAAGTGCCCCACAGATATGCTCCATATTCACAAATCTCTAGTTAAAATTGGAAAAGCCAATATATTGCTTTAATATATTAATTTAATATGATTGCTTAATGAAATATATACTAATGCTCAAATTGAAGAATTTTTCCATAAATCCATGTATTACTAGAACTGTCTACATTTTTATCCACTCAACACACATTACTTTCATTTAAAATCAAACTTAACTGTATTTTCTGTCAACCTACTACTTCTCGCCCTATGAGGGAGTACAAAGATGTATCAAAGATGCTCTCTGCTTTCAAGAAGTCGTTGAGTGACTGGGACAAGGAATACCATCAATTATAACACATGGTAGAGTGTAATAAAGCCTAGAGGCCAATTTCCCAAAAATGTAATGCCCAAAGCTATATGTAAAGTATTGGCCTAGACACTATGTGGCCCTCCAGGCTAAAGACACAGGCTCTGTCCTTGGAAGCATTCCAGTGGGAGAGGGGAGGTGTTCAGAAAACTAATTATGTGAATACCTGGCTTCCTTTGATAAGTGCATAAAAGGCAACTAACCATTAAAGGAGAGCTTCACATAGCTCTCCAATAGCAGAGTTGGGGATAAACAGAGGTCAGGGAAAGTGCTTACAAAACTCTTGGAGTAAGTTAGTCCAGGAAAGACAAAATGGGGGATAGTATCAATACAAGGGCTGGGTCCCGGGAGTGATGTCGAGTGGAAGGAACCAGTGATGATGGAGAAGCAGGTCCCCCAGGATGGGTGCCTGCTTAGAAGTGAGCAGGAAGGAGAACCTGGAAATGACAGAAATCCGAACAAAAGGAAGAAGGAGAAACAGCTTCAAAGGACAGAACAAATGAGGAGAAGTAGGTTTGGCAGACAAGAGCAAGGGACTGAGTTCTGGAGTTTGAGGAGCTGGCAGGAGACATCCATTTACTGAGCTCCTGCTGTATGGCAGGCACTGTTCTAGGATCTGGGGATACGACCGTGACCAGAACAAACATAAGATACACGCAGCAGGCGACAGGGAGTTAGAGTCTCCCACTGAGAGGCCAAAGCCAGAAATAACCGAACTGAGAAAAGTCCAGCTGTGAGTGAGAAAACTCCATGGTTCTCCTGTCTTCAGGAGAGTTTTAGGAAGGGAAGACAGGCTGTGGCATTGAATGCTGGAGTGGGGGGAGGAGATAATCCGGCTGGATGAGAACTGAGAGCAATGGATTTGATAATGTGGATGTCTTCCGTTGCTGCTGAGAGGAGGGCGCGGCCAGGACCCAGTGAGGAAGGATAACAGCGAGTGTGCCTTTAAGAAGTTTGACGGTAAAATGCAAAGAGGATGGTATTTTGATATGCAGTTCTCTGAGAATACATAGAAAGTAGTGATTCACTCCGAGTAGGAGATCTGCGAATGTTTATGGCAGGGGTGAGGATGTCGTCTGTTTTTGCACAATATATACAGGAAAGGAAAACAGAAAAGAAATGATAGTCAGGATTGCAATAGAGTCTCATTACAACACAGTTCTAAGCTTTAGAAAATACGCGGCCTTTCATAATAATATACTTCCAAGTTAAGGCAAATTTCTGAAAAAGATAAAATGTGCTACATAAAAAAATGCTTATAATTTTAGTTTAAATTAAGCAAATATACTCATCTGTTATTTTGGGAATAAAAATGTATTGGCTGGTCCTCCACTTAGAAAATATTCGATTTTAGGACAAAAAACCAGTAAATCTCTTGTTTGAACTAGGGAATGAGAAGTCGATGACATCAGGCTCACAGCCCTTCCCTTGCTCTGGGTCCTCCAAGCGTACGCTCAGAAAAGACCCAGATCCTCAGAAACAAATTAAGGATGCGTCTGCTGCATTGGGTCTAGCTGGGTTGGGAGCTGCCGCAATGCTCTGAGCAGCAGTGGGAATTCCTCTGGGCCTTGTCAGGACATCATTTGCACAATGTATCCTGTGATGGCAGAAAATGAAGCTGGTATTTATAGAGGGTATTAGAGGAGGACCTTCCCGAGCCAGGCTTAAGATGACAAGATGTCAGGCTTAATCATGCCTCTGATTTGGTCTCCCTCTGTAACCTCTTCGTTTTGGCTTCTCTCTCGCTATATATATAGGTATGTGCACACACACACACACACGCACACACACACACACACACACACACATACAAACATGACACTAACAGAAAAATAAATTGAAAAGAGCACTGAGGCAGAGTGTATTTCACGCACTGGTGCCAATGTTTCATATCTCATGAACCTCGGGAAAACAATTCGTAGAACTAATTAGTTTACAGTGTTTAAGCAGCTTGTTCCTCGTCTTTAATCTTCTTTATGTAATACTACGAACAAAGCCATATTATCTTCTGATTTTTTTATACAGTTTAACAAATATAATCTCCCTTTTCTTTCTAGAGATTACTTCATTTAGACATCAAACTATGTTGTTGTTGTTTTTTCCCCCTGGGGAGAAGGGATATAAATAAATTGACATCTATCACATAGGTCTCAATGGTCTACCAGATCCACCCAGGCCCTAATCCTCTTTGTTGTCATGGAATCCACCTGGCTTAATTGTGTTTACAGTTTTCAGCTACACCACACGGCATGCGGGCTTTTCCTGAACTCTGCACATCTTCCTGAATCCCAGCTATAAGTCACACCCCAGCTGCCGTCTCTTTCCCACATTCCGGGTGATGACAAGGCACTGTTGCCTGAAACTCAGCATCAGGTTCTCAAAGAACAGAGCCTTTTAAATCTCCCCTCAGGTATTTTTACAGCCCACCAAGAGAACATGATTTAAGAGCACTCATGAGCTAAAACCCAAGTGAATGGAAATAGATACTTATGTGTACAAATTAGTTGGGGGAAAAAAAGCAAGGAAGAACAGAAAACGTAAGAAGAACTTAATCTAGAGAGTTTTACCTTAAAGTATGGCTCATAAACATGACTTTTAAGAGAAATGGAACCTTAATGTGCTCTCCTATTCTAGACATTTATTTAATTGCTAAGCCGCTTGATGCTATGATATACATTTTTAGTAGTGTAAAAAAAAAATGGGCAACTGAAACCCGGGAACTGGTTAAAGCTAGCGTTGAAATAATTATTATTCCTCTGGTGGGTGGTATAGCACACACAAAACTACACGCACTATCGAGGATGTGAAGCAGAGTTATTCCCCGAGAGACACCATTTTCAGGTGGCAGAAAATGTACCTCAGGCTTTATTTATACGTTTGAATCCACATTATTAAAGAAACTTTATAGTCTTGGTAAAACACAGTACTTGGTGCAAACTTTCATTTTGCTTGCTTGAGAAGTGTTTATCGTCCCATGGCACCAATCTGCCTCAAAGTTCACTCTGTCCTTAATTGTCAAACAGATTCATGGTGACTCCTAATTAGTGCAAACCAGGTAACACAGCTGCGACTCTGCAACTGCTGAACACCTTTAGCGTCCACATCAAGCTGAGCTCAGGAGCCCTCTCTGCTCTCTCCCAAAGTTAATGGTTTTGAGTCTTCTGAGAATGATGGAGTAGGTGCCCACAATGAGAGAGGATGCCTGGGTCTCCAAACTGCTGCTCCTACTACTAATGGAGTCAGTCTAAGAAGTGGCCAGCTTCCAGCAACAATAGCACAGGAGAAATATCTTTCTCACTTCACAGACTCCAAATCATGTTGGGGATCTGATTCAGAACTAACATGGAAGATATAAATGGATCCACTGCAACAGATGTTGTGCATGTTGTCACATTGGAATTAGAGGAATTAATTGAAACCAGAGTGACACTAGATGGTCTCTTGAGAATTTCTGAGTTTAAGATACATGAATGAATGACACAAAGTACATAATTGCCCCAAGATTTTACTCTAAGAGCACTGGCACTGAGAGTAAGATCACTAGGAAACTCAGCTCCCCCACTTTCTGGCTGTATGACCTTAGGCAGATTAATTAAATTTGGTGATGGAGAATTAAATGAGATAGTATATATAATGCCCATGGCATCTAGGTAAGGCACAAGGAAGATGAAGAGTTGTTAATTGTTGTGATAGTTATGATTTTGAATTTGCATCTTATTTCTGAGAGATGAGGGATGTCTGCAAACAGGTGCAGTAATGACCCAAATGAGGTATAGAGAGAAGGAAATATATCTTGAAAATAAAGGTATCAGGTGGAATGGCTCACACTTGTAATCCTAGCACTTTGGGAGGCTGTGGCAGGAGGATTGCTTGAGGCCAGGCATTAGAGACCTGCCTAAGCAACATGGCTAGACCCCGTCTTTACAAAAAATAGAAAAATTAGCCAGGCATGGTGGCGCGGGGGCCAGTAGTCCCAGCTACTCAGGAGGCTGAGGAAAAAGAAGATCACTTGAGCCCAGGAGTTTGAAGATGCAATGAGTATGATGACACCACTGCACTCTAGCCTGGGCAACAGAGCGAGACCCTGTCTCAAAAAAATAAAATACAAAATAAATAAATAAAGGTCCCAAGGAAAACCAAGTATAAAAATGGAAGATGGGAGAAGTAGAAGAAAAAATTTAAAAATTTCAGAAGAAACAGAATAACAAGGCAGAATTTTTTTAAAAAATGGAAAAAGGCAGGAAATAAAAATCTTAGGAGAGTCTGAATACTTAATCCTGTTCTTTTTCCTTGAACCTGTATTCAAATCCCTTTTCTGCATCTCGACTGTCTGTACCATATGGCCCAGTTTCAGCCCAGCTTCAACTCGCAGCAGTCCCGAGGTAGAAAGGACTAGAAAAAAGAAAGTTCCTTCTTAGCTATGAAGAGTGAGAAATGTTAAGATGCAAATTTGATGTAAAAAAGTAAGCAAGACTATACATACATTTCGCAGCAGCGACTTCTCAGGCAGAAGAAGCCAGCAAGTAACCCCCTGAGGTGTGCCAGTGTAAGTGTTTCACGTTTGCCGATGACAGATAAACAGCTAGCCCTGTTACTACTGAATGAATCTCTCTTTTTTTTTTTTTCTGGGCAGAATATATTTGTGGTAGAATTGGTCCTTGAGAAAGAGTGAATTGATCTGCTAGCTTTTTGTGTTGGACCAGAGATAATTATTGCCATACCTACTTCCTATGGATTATGTTCAAAAGCTACAGACACTCACTTATTCTGTCTTTATGCTATGGGGAACTAATCGGAACCAGGGTTTGCTTCGCCGACTTTCACTTATTTTAAAAGTCAGGCTTAGTAGAGAAGAAAAAGTCAAAGAGACCAAGAAAGGATGAAATGTTCAGTCTGGGTAAGCAAACACTGTTTCAGATAAAGTCCTCCACAGGTCTCGACCTTGCCTTCTACTGTGTATGAATTCATTTTGCAATATTCCTTTTTTTAAGCTAGATCTTTGTCTGTTTATTTTCAACAGGGGATGGCAATTGATTTGTTTTCTATTGAACCTCGCCAACTGGATCCTGAAGCAAGGACAGCATATTTAGATGCCCGTAAACTTTCAGATTCACCTTTAAAACGTGCCAAGGCTACGTCAGGTTAAGGGTAAATGTGCAATTTCCCCTAGCCCGGGACGAGAAATGAGGGTCTTACAGGCAAAATGACATTAAAGGCTTCACTGTGAAACAGAGTCCAACCCCTATTGATTCATTTTAGTTCAAATCAGATTCCAATCATCCGATGGACATGAACTAGCAAACAAAGGAAAAACAAATCAGATGATTCCTGAGTGTTTGTAAAACAGCCCAGAGGCCGTAACAGAAAAAAGACAAACCTGCCAAATTCAACCTGATGTGTATGCACAGGCACTCATTTAGTCCTGGCTTTTCCTTCAAAATTAGGACCTGCGAGGGACTATAAAAGCTAAAAGATGTAGAAGACACCACCCCATCCTTGAGAACTTATCAGGTTCAGGTAGCTATAGAAACAAGACATACCCACAAGGAAGAACTAGATGATACTTCTAAGAAAATGCATAACTAAATAGTAGAGAGTGGTTCCGGTGATACAGGAAAATTCCAAGGATATAAAAGAAAAAAAAAGACATCAGATTATGAAGTGGTAAGGATTTCTAGAATTCACCCAATCTACTCTCTTCTTCTGGGCACATGAGAGCATTATACCTCTCTACGACCTTACAGTCAGGCAGAGTTAGACTGTGAGTCACTTGTGGGCCAAAGCAAGACTCTTCCGTGTTCTCTAATGTGGAGGCTTGTGTTGAGATAACAAAACCACAAGACTGAAGCAGCCTCCACCACTGAGTGATGC
This sequence comes from Indri indri, assembly GCA_004363605.1. NCBI lineage: Eukaryota > Metazoa > Chordata > Mammalia > Primates > Indriidae > Indri > Indri indri. The sequence goes on from RJWJ010037955.1 coordinate 7,059, forward strand.
ATGGAGAATAGTTACAGTAATAACTCTGCTGTAATAAACTCTGTCAAGCCCCTGAGATCCTGGGGCTGTTTGTTACTGCAGCACAACCTGTCCTTTCCTGACTAATACATGGATACCAAGGCAGAGAGGACCTAGAGGAACTAACTCCGAAAATTATTTTAGGGTCTCAATGTATTCACATTAGTCTCCTTCCCCCTTTGGCTGGGACTATTCTAATGCTCTGACCTGTCTGCCTCTAGTATCTCTCACTCAAATCCACCACATTGCTGCTAGAGCATTCTAAGACCTACATCTGTTCACATCTCTATTTGAAACTTCAGGTGGATTCCCCTGAAACAAAAGATGAAGAACAAACTCCTGGGCATAGGAGCCATAACACTGGCTCCATTTGCTGGTGTTATTTTTGCCCGCTAACTTCCACCCCGGATTCCTGCTGCCAGCACCTTGATCAAGACACATACTGCTCTGCCCCGTGAATTGCTACAAGCTGCTTTCGTCTGTAATGGTCTCTCCTCCCTCTTCTCCCTGGTGAATGCCTAATCAACTTCTGGCAAGACTCACTTCCTCTGTGAGGCCTTCAGCTCCTCTCTCCTCCCGCAGCACTTTGTGCATTCTGTTACAACACATTGTTCCTTAAAAACTTCGTTTTCTTGTCTCTCTCCTCCCACTAAATGGTGAGTTGCTCAAGGCAGGGATTGATTCACTTTTGTTGTCCCCAGAGTACCTAGCACAGTATCTGACAAGCAGCTGGTATTTGCAGAAATAATGAATGAATAAAGGAAGGAAGGATTGTGCAGATGGATATGTCCATGAGAGTATTAGGCAGAGGACAGGAGCAGAGCAGAGGTGTGCTGGATAGCAGTAAACCATAAATTTTAACAGCTAGGATGGTGTCAAATTATAAAGAATGGGAATCTTTCATTTGATCCAAAAGGTGACAGGGAGCTGTTATAACGTCTTGAGCAGGGAAATGATGAAAATTTTGTTCAGCCTCGTGGCACCTTGTGCCTTGAATGTCAGTTATGTTTGTGCAAATCTTATTCCCCCTTTGACTGTAAGGCTCCTTGAAAACAGGGGCTGTGTCTTAATCATGTTTGTATCCCCTATAGCAACAACACAGTGTTTGTATAACAGGTGCCAACAAATATTTGCCAAATTTAATTTTATAAAGATTACTCCCTATGCTGTGAAGCTGGATAGACCAGCTAGCAGACTATTGTGTTATATCCAACATTACATGGGAAATGCATTTAAAGGGGGCAGTGCCTGTGGAAATGAGGACGCAGAAACCTGAGACAGCTGAACAGCCCAATCAGCAGCTTTCAGGGTTACTAATATAAATTAATGTTTTCAGCCTGGGGGCCTGGAAAAATGGTGGTATATTTAAAACACAAATGTTGGGAGGAAGATTCGTTTTTCCCATGGAGTAGATGAGTTCTGTGAGGGAAATAACAAAAGAGAATATGCTATAGGTACATGTTGCTGGAAGTATTAATTGCTGTATGCAAATTTTATTCCTTCCTTTTATTTGGTTAAATTTTTTTGATTGATTATTCGACTCCTTTTATATTTATAAATTACTTACATTGTATAAGGCAATGTTGTTTCCAAAGTTTATTCCATAGTCTATTTAGATTATTGTCTGTTTCACATTGACCTTTTTCATTCACTTAATCCCCAAAATCAAAGATGGTGAGTGAGGTAAAGAAATGACGCACTTGTCTCTTCTACTGTTTTTGGTTTCCCTGATATCTCTGATTATGCACTATCAGAAAGGGTTTGCAGGGGCCTCGTCTTGTTGAAGCACTATTTTTTTTTTTTAAAGCTACAGCTATCAGCATGGAATCCTACAGGCATTTAATTATTTTACAAATCCCCAAAACAGAACTTTATTTAGAAGCTATACCTGGTTTTATTATGAGCCCCTTCTTGAGAAGATATGCACACACATACACACACAAGCACAAATGAGCCAGTGAAATCGTACCCATAAAAGAAACATTAAGAGGGAAAACCAGAAAATCTCTTTTAAGAGATTGTCCAAAGCCTGAACCTGAGAGATTCAGTCTTAAATCTCCCAAAGTAAAATACATATTTGAAATAGAATTCAAGGTATACATGATATGTTACCCATAATGTAACCACTATGTTTAATACTAACATATTCAATATGTCATTTAATCTACAGCAAACCCATATTTGGACCAGACAAAATTTAAACAAAACTTCACAGATTTAAATTTTCCATGGGCTAATCTTAAAATAATACCTGAAAAAGTGTTATTCTAATGTGAACTTAGAAGGTACCTAGAACTCATGTCATTGGACCCTAAAGCTTCTAAGCATTTTGTGGTTGATTTGACCCCCACCTACCCACCCACAAAGTCTAACATCATGTTTGATTCCTGTCACTGAACAGTATCAGTTTCTTATACCATTTATTTGTGACAAAAAAAGGAAAAGCACATGAAAAGCACATGTTCATAGCAAAGACCATGTGCAAGACAGTCCTCTCTGTGGCCTTGGACTGACTCAGTTCTCCTGCACTTTCTTGCTTGCCACTCTCAAGAATAACTGCAGAACGTACTGGGAACATAACATCCTGAGATAAGGGGGCAGCTGGCTGGAATAGTTAGAGTCTGTTCCATTCCAGTCCCCCCAGAACAAGATGCCCTTCAAGGCTTTATCCGAGCATATCTCATGCCTCAAGGTATAAGACCCAGGGTGGCCTGAGTTTTCAGGTCCCTCAGCTGCGGTTCAAGTGGGGCATGCACAGATGAGACTCCATTTTCCCTGGGTAGCTCTGCTGAGCCTTGGGAGACTGGCTAACAATGAATCCTAGGATTTGCTATCCCTTGCTGCCTATCTGTAAATAATAAACCTGTTTCATGTAACTTTTGTGTGCATGGATGTTCTGTCTCACTGGACTCGGACAAATTGGTAACTAGTTCATAATGAACCTGCTCTACTCTATGCCTTTCCAGTATATGTATCTCTAAGTATGTATATATTTAGAGATGTGATCTTGCTATGTGGTCCAGGCTAGACTAAAATTCCTGAGCTCAAGGGATCCTCCTACCTCAGGTTCCCAAGAGGCTGAAACTGTAAGTTTGCCCAGCAATTGTTTTTAACCCACTCCGCCCATGCTTTTAGTTAAATAATTATTCTATCTCTGTGAATTGCATTAAACTTTCCTAAAAAGAACTACCAAATCAATCATTTCGAAGGAAGTCAAGCATTTCTTATATCCTCACACTACAGCTCTTAGCGTGAGCCTGCCAGCAAGGGGGTATAACCCTCACCTCGCCTTCTAGGGCAAGGCAGGACACCACCTGCACCCTGAAGTCCAGACATGGGCCTTCCCTGGGAGGAGGGGGGAGGGAGCACCACTAACCATTAACCTGTGTCTGTCACTACCTAGGCGAAAGACGCCCATATAGGTAAAGAAGTCTGCAAGCGCACAGTCATGCCCACGCATTAGAGAGGATACTCAGATTCTTCTCTGCTTGCTGGGCTACCATTCAGTGGGGAAAATAAGTTCAGTATTAATCCTAGTTACACAAGCTCCAACAAGACAGTATCTTAACCATTATGGCAGTATGATGGTACCTTGTAGAGATGCGACTCATTATACATTTGAAAACATGATGACATTTCATTAACCCTTTTAGTCAATAATCTTGAAACCCAGCTTCCAGACAGCAAAATGGGCTTCGTACTTGCTGAAGGCTTAAGAACACATTTTCCATTTATTCTCATTTAAGCTACAGCTTGGCATGAAGTGATTTATGAATTAGAAAGCACATGTGTTATCAGAATTCACTTATAAAATGTGCAGGGACTCTTGGCTTTGTCATCATTGGGGACAGGACACATGCTGGTTTTTTCCATGTGGGGTCCTAGCCAAACAGCCTCCAGAGTAATGGTTTGAGGACAAATCTGTACCTCTGGGCATATTAAAAATTATGATATGGTGTGAGTTCAAGGCAGCAGAACTCTTAATTCTAGCATTTTCTCAGTGGCAATACAGAGGGCTTCCACTATGTTCTTTCTTTTTTTCTTGGTGACTGGAATAAGGGAAGTCTGCAGTTTCTATGGCTTCATATGTGTACTCACAAAACCCATGAGCAGAAGTTGCCTCTTGAAAGGGGACCTGAATAGGTAGAAAACAGAGGTAGGAAGAAGACATATTTTTCACTGCATACCCTTTTATAGCTTTTGAATTTTGTACAATGTGCATGTATTACACACTCAAAAAATAAAAAGTTTAATTTTAAAAGAATAAGTGAAAGCAAAAAAACTCACGAACTTTCCTAAATTCTTTAAAGGAGATCTTATGTTTTATAAAGTTACAAAAACTTAAAAAAAATCCAATCCTTAAAAAACAAACCAATATTCATGACAGATTTTATAAAAATGCTTCGGAGTCTTTATATCTAAAACACTGCACCTGGACCCTGTTGCATGTCATCCTTATATTATGAATATTATTCAGCCAGAAAGATCACTACCTACTTTGACATTATAAAAGTTAGAGATTTAAAAACACAGTGTTTTTAGGCCAGGAGCGGTGGCTCAAGCCTGTAATCCTAGCACTCTGGGAGGCCAAGGCGGGTGGATTGCTCAAGGTCAGGAGTTCGAGACCAGCCTGAGCAAGAGTGAGACCCCGTCTCTACTAAAAAATAGAAAGAAATGATCTGGACAACTAAAAATATATATATAGAAAAAATTAGCCGGGCATGGTGGTGCGTGCCTGTAGTCCCAGCGACTCAGGAGGCTGAGGCAGAAGGATCGATTGAGCCCAGGAGTTTGAGGTTGCTGTGAGCTAGGCTAATGCCACAGCACTCACTCTAGCGGGCAACAAAGCAAGACTCTGTCTCAAAAAAAAAAAAAAAAAAAAAACACAAAACAAACAAAAAAAAAGTGTTTTTAAAGAAAAGCATGTTATTCTTCCCTTTAAGGTATTCTTGACAAACATTCGGCATTTCAAATAAATACACATTATTTCATTTATCATTTGTGATCATCTCATTCTCTTCAACATAATTCAAGAAGCTTCAGGAATGTGTTTTACCACAGGATGCACTTTCTTTCACATGCTGGGCTTTCCTTAGGGAAATAAGGCACCAATTTAGGGTCCTCCTGGAGCAAAACTAGGTTGAGGATACCGCAGGCTCTTCAATTTCTCTCTGAAAGAAAATTAGCCTTAAGGTCTATTCTTGTGAGATTCTTCAACAGGAGAACCAAAAAAATGCTTAGAATAATAATAATTACTATTGTTATTCTAGATTTGAAGCTACTACCTAGGGAAAAGTAAATATATCCTATTTGTTACACTTAATGCCTCTCTGCAATAATTACTTTTATTTGTTCATTTTCTGGAACAGACACAATAGTTTTGTCTTTATCTTTTACAACCAAACACTTTTTAGTAAATAGGAGATAAAAGACCAATAAAACCTTTGTTCTCCCTCCCTTCAGCCAACCCTGAGGCCTATTTTATCTCCACAGTGTTATCTGAAGTGAGTTACTGATAAGGAAAATTAAAGGACCCAGATTGCTGAATGTGTGAGGTCATGGTGGAGTGTTTCCCACACCTCGTTTCTGTTCAGCTAGGCCCTACCAACAGTCATCACGTTCCTGCCAGCCTACTTTTAGAGACAATGAAAGAAAGATGCCTCAGTATTTCATGGCTCCAAGGACTAAATTCCTTTTCCAAGAAGAAAAACCAAGTAAATAACAGGACTGGAAAACCAAAGTCCTACATTTACACTATACTTATTTGGATTTGCAAACTGCTAAATGGCAGCAGAATATTAACTTGTACTTTTAAGGAACCTTCATGTGCAAACACATTCACTTCGGTAACTACCTGCACACACTTTATAATGAGCCGTAGGCTCTTTTTCTAACTCCCTTGAGCACAACTGGTATACTTTGCCTTTAGAATATTATCAGCAGTGTGTATTTATTGAACAGTGGCACAGTCCCCAGCATACTACATGCATTGAATCATTTAATATTCACGACAACCCTGTAAGGGTGATATGATTATCTGCATTTCGCAGATGAGGAAACTGAGGCACGGGCACTGACCCAAGGGTATACTGCTAGTCAGTGTTAGTGTTGGGACTGAAACAGAGGCAGTCTGGCTCCAGAGTATACATTCTAAACACTATTTTGCAAACACTTTAATTCTTCTAAAATGACCAGAAATGAAATGTAAAAGAACCTCTTTAATTTTTTAACTCAACACTTTTCATGATGTCCCTGAGTCAGGCAGCAAGTATACATGAATCCTTAATCTGTCAATATTATTCATTTTTTAGTAAGCATCTATTGATCCCCCAGAATATGCAAATTCTTGTGTCAGATACTTGAGGGGAGCAAGAGGAGGTACGACAACTAATGCATGTTCTCAAGCAGTTTGAAACTCCTTGGTCCCTCCTCTCCTCCAGAAAAAGAATAAAAAAGAAAAGAAGCAACATTAAAAAATACCACATTTCCAACCATCCCTGGAAGTCAGGATCTTCCAATATCCATGGCCTTTGGTAAAAAACAGTTCTGGGCCTGGTGTTGACTGGATGGCTGGGTCCAGTTTGGCCAGAAGTGGATTCCAGCACACTCCGGCAGAGAACAGATGGCTTCCAGGGTCACAGGCAGGCGGGAAGCTGGGCTTCCTCCAGCGCGGGCCTGAGATGAAATCAAGAAGTGGACCTCATGGCTGCTTGTCCACATCTCTTTTCTCTCTCCTTAACTTCAACCCAATTCCCCCAAAATTAATTAAAACAAAACAAACCAAAAAGACTCTACCCAGCAGCGGTTTGCTACAGACAAGATCAGAGGGTCCGGTTCATCCATCCCAAGTGTCTGAGACGTAATATTTTAGTAAGTTATTCCATTTCAGGCTGCTTGAGTCTCCCTAGAGGACGATTATTTGGCCCACAGGAGAGAACGTGAAGTCCTTTACCACCATCCTACCTACGTATCAGGTAGGCCCTACCACCCGCTTCCCTCCTGCTCTCACAGAAACAGATTTGGAGCAGAATAAACAAATGTGCCTTTCCTGGGAAAATGTTGCCAGCTCCTCCTCCAGACAACAGTTGACGCTGTCTGTTTGAGGCTTGCTAAGCAAAAAAGTATTTAAAGAAAAACTGCAACTTCCTTAAGTGAATGACCCACTCCTGGGGCGGGGAACATGTTGGAAAAGAAACCTCGGTGAGCAAGCCTACAACAAAACGCAGTTAAGGTAGGGCTTTTGGCTTCTCCTCCTCATGCTGGGCTGGTACAGTGACATAAAATGCCCTCCCTGCCCGGCCCTCTGCCTCTACCCCTCTCGTGATTTTTCTGTTTTCAGCAGAATGTGAATTTATTCCTGCAAATGAGTTAGGAAATGTGGGCCTGTACATTTATTTGCCCTTATCTCTCCTGCTGAGATAAAGTGGTTTTCACAAAGTACCAAGTAGATGCTTCATGGGGTTGGTTCCTAGGAGCACATCATTTCCCATTTAGAGTCTTGGCTTTATGCTAAACTCTGGGTGACAATGTCCCCTGGACTCATTTGGCATGGCTCACAGCCAGCCTCCTCCAGACCAGCACTCCCCACTGGCCCAAAGTAGGGCCCTGTGCTTTCAGAACCAGCTCCCCAGGTTGCTTCCCTTTGTGAACACAGTTTGGACCTAGAAGCTGGTTAGGAAGTTGCCTTGGGTAAGAGTGGCATATAGGCTTACATGTTATCATGAGCAAGACATTAGTCTGAGCAGTGGTTTTATCATAAACTGTTGCTATTCATGAGGGCAAATAAATCAACAGGCCCACATCTCTTAACTCCTTTGCAGGAATAGGTTCATATTCTGCTGAAAACAGGAAAATCAGAAGGTCAGAGGCAAAGGCCCAGGCAGAGAGGGCGTTTTATAGTACTGCACTGGCACAAAATTCCTCCTTTCGCTAACCATGTCTAGAAGGTGAAAGGACCCTCATATATTATTAGAGAAATAACAGTCATAAAAAGACAGGCTGCCTAGACATAAAGGCTGCAAAAGCTTCCTGGAACAGGTAGAAACTTTGAAATGTGGTAGGATCTGATTAAATGGGAACCTGTCTGGTTTGCAGCAGCTAAGGCTCTAAAGAAGGCACAAGATGTATATTTGTTTGGTGTCTCTGTCTCATGGGCTACCTGGGGAGCACTGG
>RJWJ010037956.1:0-15243 GCA_004363605.1 Indri indri
GGGAGTCATGAGGCTTGGTCCTGGTCCCAGGTTTTCTGTGAACATAGCTCAGTCTCCCCTTAATTGAAAAATGAGGATTTTAGATTAGATCAGAGATTGGAAAACTAAGGTCCATGGGCCAAATCTGGACTGCTACGTATTTTTGTATGGCCTACAAGCTAAAAATGTTTAAATAGAACCAAAAAAAAAAAACAAAAAAAAAAACTGTGTCCTCAACCCACTCATGGGAGAATGAGAACATGGGAACAGCAGGAGGTGCAGATGACTTTGCACTCAGTAAACCAGGGAGAGAGTGGGCAGCCCCAGCTCACCCACCGAGCCAGCCAGGTGAGAGCCTCCACTAGGTGGCTCTTTATTTGCAAAACCTAAATTAGTAGGCAGTAATTCTTTAGGTGTAGCCCAAGAAACCCTCCTTCCTTTAAATTCTCAGGCAATCTTTCTCTGCATCATAAATTTGTGCATATTTTGCACATTGACATATTTTGTATATACATACATATGCACACTTCTGTATATACGTAAAATAACACATGCATATATGTATATGCACAAACACACAAATATACATGTATAATATATTAATATACATGTATAATATATCATAAATATATCACATATCATATATATATGAAATTAGTATAACTTTTTTTCCTTAATTAGGCTAAAGGTGTGTCAAGAACAGAGAACAAGATTTATACATTTTTATGCCCCTACAGAGTGACACCATAGAGAGGCCTCAGTTAATAAATACCTGTTGTTTAATTCTTCATACTATGAAAGTGTTTACTACAGGATTGCTTTATGGAGAAAGCACACTCAGCCCATCTACACAGTTTCTCAATTAGATGTAATCATATTTTATTCACAACTTTTCAGAAACATCTTGATGGTGTTCAGGAAGATATATATCGGTGGTTTAAAAAGTAGACGTCAGGGACCATAAAATCTTTCTGTCCCTTTTATCACCCTATTCCTGCTTCTTCAAGCCTACTCAGAGGAGGGATAGAACCCAGACTATGGAAGTGGGGGTGAGCATAGGGAACATGTAGGCACAAAACTATTGATAATAGTAAAATGCATGGAAACATCTAATTGTCACTGGTGGGGGAATCATTAAACAAATTATGAGATACATACTTATTCATAATAATAGCTAATATTCTTGAGCCCTTCCTAAGGGCCTGTATGAAGCACTTAGTAGATATTGTGTCTTTTGATCCTGAGAGGTGAGATAGATACTGTTAGCATCTCTGTTTTAGAGATGAGGAAACCGAGGCACAGGGAAGTTAAAAAACTTGGCCAAGATCACACGGATTGAAAGTGCTCGAGCTGAGATTTGAACCCATACGGTCAATCTTCAGAACCACCATGCTGCCCTGTCTGTCATTATTTTTCCAAAGAGATGTTCCTATAGACACTGTGTATTTTCTTAGACACTGTGTATTAAGAAGGGAGAACACTTATGCCAGCAGTAAGTTAAACTCACCAGGTCTTTTTAGTTCTATGTTTAGAACATACTTGGAACATTCACTTCTCTCAATCTCCACTACCTTTACTCTGGTTCAAACCACCGGTCTTCAAGTTTGGTGATGAAGTGGTCCTCAAACCAGTTTGCCCACATCTGTGCTTATAAGCCTTCACATAGCAGCCGGAGTGATCTTAACAGATGTGGTTATGTCATATCTTTGCGTAAATCCCTTTAAAATATTTCCATAGTTTTTAAAGTAAAGACTAAAATCCTTATCAAGACCCCAAGACCCACCCACTTCTCCAAACTCATCTCACAGAGATCATCTCTAGCTCCAAGCTCCTTTGCAACTGGCAAATGCTATTCCCTCTTTCCAGAACACTCTTTCTCTCTCTCTCTCTCTCTCTGCCTGTCTGAATCCTCTCCATGCTACATCAGCCTGTTATCTGTTCTTGTAGCATGAAGTGTATCTCCTTCTTAATGTTTATAATGTAAATATTTATTTGTTTAATGTTTGTATCTGTTTTGTTCTCCACTAGGCTCTATGTTTAGTGTCTAGTGGTGCCTGGCACGTGTTAGGAGTCAATAAACATTTGATGAATGAATAAACAGAACAGAATGCAGGTTGGCATTTATAGTATTATTACAGCTATGAACAAGTATAAACAAAGACAAGAAGGAAATATAGCAAAATAACAATTTTGGTTGTCTTTTGGCAAAGGGATATTCTATACATTTTTTTGTCTTTTCCGTATATTCTACACTTTTAAATGAATGTGTGCAACATCCATAAAGCAAAAACACAGTAAGCTTGAAAACATAATCAGATAACTAAAACTTGGGGTCTTTCTAGGCTTCCTGCCCACCTTCGGACCTGCCTGGATTAATCTGTATGGCTCCCCCAGGAACCACAGTCTGATGGATGACCACCAGGAACTGAATGAAGGCTTTGGGGAAGGTGTATCATTCAGGGGCAGAATCTTGGTAGAAATTGCTGTGGAAATCCTCTCAGGAGGGGCACAAGAGTCTAAATTTTCCAAGGCCCTGAAGGAGCTCAAGTTGCCTTCCAAGGACAAAGACTCCAAATCTTCCAAAGGCTCGAGTAAAGACAAGGCTGACAAAACCGATGATGGAAAATCCCAGCAGGCTTCAGACAAAACTAACTCAACCGAGGTCGAGGTGGAACCGTTCGATGTGCCCCCGGAGGTACGTCTGAGCACTGCTGTACTGTACTTACCTGTGAGGCGAACCAGAGCAGAGAGGGCACCTGCCACAGGCTCCTGAAGGCGTTTGTCGGCACGTGTCTTATTCCCCCTGCAAATTCGAGTTGGCCCAGCCCTGCATTCCGGGGCCAATTCTCTGCCTCCTCTTGTGCACATCACAGCCATCCACTCATGATAAATTCCTTCAGAGTCCCCCCAAACACGGATTCCCATGGAAACCCAAGGAAAGAGAAACAAATGTGCTCCGGAGGAGTTGGTGGGAGCGGGCAGTGGGAGACTGACTAAACTAAATCTGTGGCCTAACTCTGTTTAGCTGTGTTAGCTTAAAGTATGCGTTGGATGTGAGATAGCGTAGGACGAAGGATGAAGAGGAGGAAGAGTAGGTGACAAGCTGGGATATAGAAAATTGAGAAACCTATTCCCCTGCCCCAAACCTGGGGAGAAATCACAACTCCAGGGAATGCTTATTACTCACCATTGAGCATATTCATTTTTCCAGCTCCGTTCTATATTATGGAAAGAGATCCGAAGATGAATACAAACTGTGATATCCTCTCAAATGTTTAGTTTAGCAAGAGTAATTTGTAGGTAAGCAAATGAAAGAGCTTCATGTTTTGGGAGTAGTGGGGTGGGTAGATTCCAGCTCTCAGCTTGGCTAATTCTGCCTCCAGAAGTGTGTTTGTCAGGTCAACCAGACAGTGATTTCAGGTAGCAGAGGGAGAAGATGGCTGATCTCCCAGAGTCGTCCATTCCCCGGACAGATTTGACAGACCAAAGGATAGTAGCATGCAAGTCACTCTAGCCTTGGAAGAGCCATATATTTTTACTGCTGGGATCTAATAAATCTTAAGACACAGTATAGGGGAGAGGTTGGAGCATGGGGTTGGAAATCTCAGGATTGGTTCTACTTACGGCTCTGTTACTAACACCTCTCTGTTTTAGTTTACTCATCAACAAAATGAGGTAGTAATGGTCTCTCTATCATAGGCATCTTCCGGGGGTTAAATGAGGAAATGCATGTAAAATGGTTAGCAGAGTCTTGGCACATTCAGAGTAAGCAGACAATGCATTTCTTGTTGTTAACAATGTGACTCTGCTTTGCTTCCAGCACTATGGGGCAGCTATTCAGAGCTTTCCACCCTGTTTGTGACTTGGGGAATTTTGTGGACTTCCCCTGCTCTCCCCTCTGAACTCACATACTGTATTGGGAAATATTCTCTGAAAATGTGTGCTACCAGTTTGTCGTGGTTAGAATTGGAGAATGGACATTGTCTTCACTGGATTTTGTTCAGGGGTATTTCTTCAGAATATAGGCCAACTTTGGAAACTTGACTTTGGACTTCACCAGAAATTGTGGACAGCTTAGTAAGCTGACATCTCCTGCGTCCATCCCTGTGCTAATCTTTCCTGCTGTGGGTTGAGGCTGACCATTCTTTTCTAAACAGAGATCACCAAGAGTTTATACAAAAGAGGCTAGAAAGAGATTTTCTTAACCCAAGTCACTATCGTTAAGATTCTCTGATGAGGTCCACTGAAGAAGTAAATTCTAGCAGAAAGCAAGAGAGGTTGGGAACTTATGTGGGGTAGAAAGTACCTTTTTATACAGGCCACGGGGCTATATTGGCTATGGTATAGAAGGTGACAGGAGAGAGGAAAAATCCAGACATCATTCAAACCCTATCTCCCTCCGTCTTACCTCCTCATCTTGGTTTCTTGTTTGTGGCCAGTTTCTTGTTGGGTTTATTAGTTATCCATTGCTGCATAACAATTTACCTCAAAACTTAGCCACTTAAAACAACAAACATTTATTTTCTTTGTGGCTGAGGAATTTGGGAATAGCTTAGCTCAGTGGTCTGGCCTCAGGATCCCTCATGAAGTTTCAGTCAAGATGTTGGCAGGGCTGTAGTCATCTGCAGGTTTGACTAGGGTCAGGGCATCCACTTGCAAGATGGCTCCCTCACATGGCAGGAGGCCTTCATTCCTGTTGGCTCTTGACAGGAGGCCTCAGTTCCTCAGCATGTGGATCCTTCCATAGGCTGCTTGAATGTCCTTATGATACGGCAGCTGGTCTTCCCCAGAGCAAATGATCCAAGAGGGAGCAAGGCTGACACTATTTTTTATGACCCGGCCACAGAGGTCACGTACTGACATTTCTGCTATGTTCTACTTGTCAGAAATAAATCATTAGTCCAGCCCATACACAAAGGGAAGGGAATTAGGTTTTACTTTTTGACTGGAGGATTAGCCAAGAATTTTTGAATATGTTTTAAAGCCACCACACTGGGCTTCTATTTTCCCCACATCTGAACAGCTCAGAGATTGTCCTCACCAACATGGCAATGCCCTTTCTTGCAGCTTCTTCTTCTTTTTAGCCACTCCTGGCTTAAAGCTCCGATTTCCCCAGCTGCAGCCATGCCCTCATTGCACATCTGGATAATCGAGAGATCCCATGATGCTGGCTTTTCCAACTCACCCTCATCGCCACCATCAAATCTTGTCTTTCCTGCACCAAACATTCTCAGAGTACAGCCAGTCTAAAAAAATGGGTTCATTTTTAAACTTGAGTAGCTTCTTGTTTAAACATCATCTTCAACATAGGTAAGAATAAAAATAGAGCCTAAGTTCATGCAATTTATTATATAGAAGAGAGGTAAGGCACGAAAAATAAATGTTACAGGAAGAAGAAAGTGATAAGTGCATTAAGGAGGCACAGATAAAGCACTGTTATTTCCTGGAGTGAGTGAAATACAATGATTAAAATGTTGAGCCCCCAGGTAAGGCAGTTGGATTTAAATACTGGCAGTATGGTACAGTGGTTACTGCCTGGCCTCTGGAGAAACATCCCCTCTGCTTGAATCTTTGGGCAAGGGGCTTAACCACCTTATGCTTATTTCCAGCAATAATCCCCTACATCATTGCCTCTCAGTGAGAATTTAGTTAATTAATATATGCAAAATGCTCAGAACATACCCTGGCACATAGTAAATGCTCAATAATTAGATATTAGCCAAGTACAGTAACTTTGAATGGATATCTTAATCTCTCACTGGACTGCAGTGTCATCCTTTGTGAGTGGGTGTAGTAAAAATGCCCCCTTCCTGGTGTAGTTGTGAGAATTACATCGGATGATGTAGGCAAAATCCTTAACCACATCTGGCATGTAACAAGAGGTCAGTAGACATTAGCTATCATCATTTTCCCAGCTTGAGGAATCACGGTGTGCTTCCAGAAGCGAGAAGCATTTGAGCTGGACCTTGAAGGATGAGTGAGAGTAACACATCCGTTCTGACCTGTCAAAACACGTGTCATGACGACTGTCAATGGGGTTTATATTTGTAGGCTTTTTACTAGGAGCTCCACACGAGTGATACTTCTGCTGCCTCTCCTCCCTGGAGACCCTATTTATGAAGGTCTATTTCACAGATAAGGAAAGTGACACCCAGAGAGTGCACATGATTTGCCCAAAGTCAACCAGCTCAGAAGTGGCAGGGTTGAGAGTTGAAGAAGGGTTTTCTCTGGCTGTGGGACCTGAGGTCCCTCTTGTGGGCTACATAGCTTACTTTCCCTCCAGGTCTCTCAGTAGCTTTTAACATCCTCCTAGAGAGTAAACTCAGCTTCAAGAGGCTACTTTACACCCAGTGGGTAGAGTAGGAGGGTGTGTGCTCTATGGCTAAGATCCAGCACTGAGCCCCAACCTGTGTGACATTTTCTGGTCAATAGAAACATTTCCTGGGGCTGCCAGCACCCAGGAGGCTCCTGTGTGAAGGAAGGGGTCACCTGTTGCCTAATGCTGTAGGAACCTTTGGGTCTCTGAGGGACATGGGTTAGGGCTCTTGACTCAATGGGGCTCTTGATCCCTGGGGCCAACTGGTTTATTTCCTTAGATTAACCTTACTGCCTTCTCTGCAGAGTTTAATTAATAAATCCAAACATAAAACCAGGAAGCACACACTGTATGACTCCAGCTCCTGCAGGCTCTTCATCAGAAATGTGATGCTGTGTCACCGTGTCCAGAAACATCTGCTTCCTGAAGCATAAGCCTCTTCCACATCAATAAGAGTCATTTGCAAATAATAGTGTATTCCCTTGTGATGGCTCCTGTCTTATGATCTTTATATAGTCCAGTTTCCAGACTGTAGGTGCCTTGGGAAGGCAGCCTTGCTGGAAACCAGGCCTCGAGTCTTGGATGACTTTAGCTTGCTGTGTGACCTTGGGAAGCCCCTTAATCTCTCTGAGCTTTAATTTATTCAGGTAAAAGGTAGAAGTTGGAGTAGATGAAACTAAGACCCTTTTCCATATAGAGGCACCTGTGATTCTGGGACCTATGCATCCCTCACAGTGGCAACCACAGTGCATGTAGCTCACCCTGGAAGCCTGTGGGTTGCCAATGCTTAAGCATGTGCCTAACCCTCTGCCTCTTTCATCCAGGCTTGCTTATTTGGGGTTTGACTTCAGGTTAGCACCAAGGAATTGGGTTAACACATGTTCTGGTTCAAAGAGCACAGGGAGCCAGGCATGGTGGCTCATGCTCTAATCCAAGCACTTTGGTATGTCAAGGTGGGAAGATTGCTTGAGGCCAGGAGTTCAAGACCAGCCTGGGCAACATAGTGAGACCCCATCTCAAAAAATAAAAATTAATCAGGTGTGGTGGCACATGCCTGTAGTCCCAACTACTCAGGAGGCTGAGGCAGGAGGATCACTTGAGCCAAGGTTACAGTGAGCTAAGATTGCTCCACTACACTCCTGCCTGGGTGACAGAGTGAGATCCTGTGTCTAAAAGTAAGTAAGTAAGTAAATAAATAAATAGCAAAAAACAAAATGCAAAGAACACCAGGTCTGGGGTCCAAATACCTGGGAAAGTTACTTGACAACCTCAAGCTTTAGTTTCCTTAGTTCCCTTATCTGTAAATTGGGAATGATCCAAATTTTGACCTGTCAAGGTTGTTAGGAGGAACAAACAACATGTTGTATGTGACCATGCTGTGTAAGACATAAATTTGTGCTCAACTGTAAGGATTTAATCCTGTAATTCTCAGTATTTCATCTTTGATCTGCTGTTTTCTAAAAGTCTGATCACCAGAAGTTCATCCCAAGCCTGTGTTTGACCAGCAGTGTCTTAGAAAGATATACATGCCAAGCTTATTTGTTAAAATAAAAGGAGATTTTGTTTTAAGGTAGAAGCTCAGGAGGTTGAGACTGCATCATTCTAGATAAATAGCTGAACTTGGATTTGCAATTGGTGGGTTGTGATTCCTGCCTGTCTGATTATCTGGGAAATGCTGGCCATTTCAGACAGAAACAGAAACTCAGATGCCTATAAATTGCACTGGACCAAGTCAGCATAACTAAAATCAGCTTCCTGGTGAGAAAAATCCAGTTCTATCTAGTATTTTTTTTGTTTTGTTTTTGCTTCTGTAGGTTGTACCAGAAAAACAGGAGGAATTTTTACTCTTTGGAGCATTTTTTGAAGCTACCATGATTGACCGGAAGATTGGAGATAAACCCATCAGCTTTGAGGTTTCTATTGGTAAGTGCAGACAGCACAGAGCCTGGCACATAGCATGGACTTAAAGACCTACTTCTTGAATAAATGAATTAGTGCCTTAAATAAAGGTGATAGCACTGTGGCAATGGTTTGCACCTCAGAAACAAATGAACAATTCCTTGTCTACCCTAGTGTCACTATATAAGAGATAGATTTATTTTCACACTTAAAAAAAGTGGGAATATAGTTTTGGATTCAGACAGATCCCAAGTGCTAATCCTGGTTCTATTACCCTGGGCTCACTTAGGTTTTCTGGGTCTCATTTTCTTCATCTGTAAAATAGGAATAATAATAATGCCTCATGGAGTTTTTGCAAAAGTTTAAGGAGTTAATGCATACAAAGTGTCATGTATATAACAGATACTATTACAACTCCCAACAATCTTTCTGGGCTGTTGTGCAGCTGGGGAAACCACTCCAAGAAAGAGCATTCCATCGGAGAAGGTCTTCATGCACATTCAAGCAGCTCTTTCGGCAGAACAGAAGCAAATGGGAATGGAATCCAGCCCTTTTGAGCCATCCAACTGGAGGCCAGCCACAGAGTCCCAGGGCAGCATGACCAGAGGGTGGAGATATATTTAGGGAACAGGTATCTTTAGAGGGAAGGCAGAGGGACCTGGAAGGGTTAGCTCTAAGAAGAGAGGTTTGGGGTGGGGACAGAGAGAGACCTGGTGGCTGGCTTCACGCATCTAAGGGCTGGAGAGGAGGAAGGGGATCTGGGGTGGGATCAGGAATACAAGGGCAGATGTGAAAAATAGGTGATTTGGGGTCCAAGGAAGAACTTTCCAATAAGGAGCAAAATCTCTTGGTGGACTGGGCTCTGCAGGAAGTCAGTGAACTCAGCATACGGGTTGCCCCACCTCTGAACTCCTGCTCTCCAACAGTCTGTTCTCCCCTCTCTCCCAACCTCCATCCTTCTCATTTTTACCATCTCTTCCATTTACTCACGAAACTATCCAATCCTTTCTTCTGTTTCACTTCCCTCTGTCCATCTCAGACCACATGGTTCATCCCTTTACACACTCCCAGTTGACTCAATTCTCTTCTTGTTGTGCTGTTAAAAACACCACCTAACTATCCTCCTTTTCCGCTCTCATGCTCTGGCTTTGTGATTGATTTGCCACAGTCCATGGTTTCAGCCATAATGTATGTCCAGAGGGGTTGAATAACCATTGCTGTTTACACAGCTGGAGAATGTTAGAAAGAGGACTCCGGCAAGACCTGCTAACCGTAATCTCCTCCTCCTTCTGGGGTGCCATTATGCCTCCCTGGGTGTTGTTATTACTCCCACAGTAGGAGTAATGGAGAAGGGAAGGAGAGAATAAGTTGGAACAAGACTGGGGAGAAAGACTCTTACGGACATATTAACACATCAAGGTCATTGATTTACCAAATGTGAATCAAGATCCTGCGTTTGTGCCATGACCAGTGGAGACACAAAAATTAGCAAGATGCTGTTTCCATCCTCAAGACATTTACAGCCATCTAAGTAGATTATTTGAAAACGAGGTGGTAGAGGCATGATAGTCATATGTGTGTGGTGCTGGGGACCTGTCTAGGCCAGTTCCCAGAAACGAAGCCTGAGGGATTCTTGTACAAGTAAGGTGTTGGTGGTGTGCTCTCAGGACAAGGGAATGACAGGAGCACAGGAGGTCTCCCAGGGCAGGGGGACTAGCCACAGCCTGGCCCTGTGGGGAGCTCTGGAGCGTGAGTGGCACCCCAGACTTGGTCCCCCTCCAAGGCAAGGGGGCTGGGTGTTTATATCCCTATATGAGCAGTGAGTGACTTCAGGCACAGGTAGGGGCCTTGTGATCTTCCAGGGAGAGGCAGTCTCCATCACAGAAGGCAACTCTCCAGGCCAGGTGGCTCTCCTGAGCTGTTTGCAGCCATCTCAGTAGCTGGGGATTGAGTGTCCCTTCCTGGTAAAGAGAACCTGAGAGGGACACCAACAGCATCTACTGCAGGAATACAGAGTAGTGGCAGCCAGCCTGCCTGGAGAGGAGAGGAGGGGCCAGGGAAGGAGTCCAGTGGGGAAGAAGGAGTTAGGAAGGCTCCCCAAGTTAAGGGGTCTTCATGGTCACAGGCTTTTGATCCTGGACCTTTTGCTTTAAACAAAGTTGACCAGCTCTGTAACATGGCTAGTTTGGGGGCTCCTCTCAAAAGAGGTAAATCTTCATCTTAATCTTTTTATGTATTTGAAAATCAGATTGTAAAATACAAAGGTCAATGACATTGATATGACTGCAGGGGGTATCTATTTTTATACAGTGATATTTGTGGCACAAAACTGCCCTATTTGCTCCCATGTGTTTTCTTCTCTCTCTTTCTCTCTCCCCCCACCCCACCGCCCCTCCACAACATCATATTGTCTCTGGGGACTTAGACAAGTCTTCTTTTAGAGGGGAAGCAGGTTCGGAAAGACGTTCATGATATTTTACTGAGTTAAAAAGCCAGATTACAAAATGACAAGTCTGCAATGATTCTTTGCTAACATCTCTAAGTTTTGGAAGGATGTACACTAAAATGTTAAAAAACGGTTATAACTGAGTTTTACGATTTGCTTTCTAATTTGTAATTTGTGTAGTTTTCACTAAAGAGAAAATAAGATGGGTAGAGATGATGGCTCATTGTCATTGTGCATCTCATTCCTTTGGTCTGACCGTTGCTCTTTCCACCTTCATAGTGAGATCTTATTTCCTTGTCCTGGGAGAGCGTGAACTTGGATCCTTTATGCCAAGTGGACTGATTCTACTTGCTGACACCCGGCCCCCCTCCCCTTGCCACTGCCTCTGCAGGTAATTTTGGAAACCTGATTGATGGAGGGTCCCATCATGGGAGCAGGAAGAAGTCAGCTGAATCAGCTGAGGAAGACCTTCCACTGCTGCACGAAGGCCAAGAGGAGGCATCCCACGATGTTGCCCTCCCTGTGGCCTCCACCACTCACCCAGAGAAGCCGCTGGTGACGGAAGGGAACAGGTAGGAGACCCAGCAGGGGAGAAAAGCCAAGGATTCTGGTGGCGGCATGTGGCCCAATTTCTGGGATTGTCTCATTCAGTTCTTCCCCAAAATCAGAAACACAATTTTTATTTTCTGAGAGCAAGGTGCCAACAGGGACAACCAGGTTAATAGTACTCAACTAAATCCTTTGTAACATGACACTCTCCAGATAACAAACCCAGGTAATTCATTTAAGGACAATGAGGATGATAATGATGATGACGATCCCATAACTTTGAAGCATAACAAGGTAGGAAAGTCAGAATTTAAAATTTCAATCCCAACCCTATTAACAGTTATTATATTCTCTGAGTTCTGTGCTATTATGTAAACTCGGTTTGGTGGGATATTGAATGCATCATTTCTTATCTTCTTCTTGCCACAGTCATTTGCAAACTGAAGAACTCAAAAAACAATTGTCAGACACCAGAAAAGATCATTTCAGAAAGCAGCTGGGGCACCTACATGCCCTTCTCTGATCTCCTTTAATCCATGTAAATTTTCAACCTGCAAAGAGAAATAAAATTGCAGAATATTTTTTTAAAAAGTGGTGTCAAGCACCCATCAAGCGATTTATGAGAAGAAGGGAAAGCCACACGTAGTGAGAGTCTTCTATTGCTGAATCTTGTGCTATGAGCAAAATACCCATGATCTTGTTGGATTTTCATAATAGCACATTTCTGTCCCCATTTTGCATGTGAGGAGAATGGAGTCCAGAGATGTAACATGGACCCCACAAGGCCACATCACTATGCTCCTCAATCTCTCTGCACTTCTTGGTCTAGATACTCTCTGTGGACTGACCTGTAGCCACTGTCAGGATAACGGGAACTCACAAATCTATTTCCCTTGACAGCTGTTTCCTGGGCAGCAGATCTGAACACCTCCACTTGCGTGTCCCACAGGTCACTCACCAGGCTCACTGTCTTCACAGAAAACTTTTCTCCTTTTCCTATCTTTCCTGTACCATATACTGATCCCACCATTCTCTGAGTCCTCCAAGCCACAAACAGGAAAGTTGCCAACTGTTCTTTTAATTATTTAGAGACAGGGTCTTGCTCTGTCACCCAGGATAGAGTGCAGTGGCATGACCATAGCTCACTGCAAGCTTGAACTCCTGGGAGAAGCGATCCTCCTGCCTCAGACTCCCAAGTACTGGGACTATAGGCATGCACTGCCATGCCTGGCTAAATTTTTAAATTTTTTTGCAGAGACGGGGACCCCCTATGTTGCCCAGGCTAGTCTTGAACTCCTGATCTCAAGTGATCCTCCCACCTCAGCCTCTCAAAGTGCTGGAATTACATGCATGAGCCACCATGCCCAGCCTGTATTTGCATACAATTTATGTATGGGGCTGGAGCTCAGGAATGAGATTGGAGCAGAAGACATCCAATGGCAGGTCATCATGTGGTATTCAGATTCCAGGCCTACACTTGCCCAAAGTCACAAGGCTAGTTCTGTGTCAGGACAGCCATTCAGACTGGCAGTCTTCTCTTTCCACTGGCAGCATGGCACCCTCCCATCTGCTGCCCTCTGCCTGCACTGCAGTTTGCCTAAGAAGCCACAACATCTGTACCCTGGTCTATGCAGACCCAGTATGACTAGAAGAACCTCAAGAACCAAAGAGACAAAGGCCTCAAACATCATTAGCACAAAATGACCCAAACCAAAGAAACCCTGGGATAAAGTATAATATTGGGTGGGAATATATTAGTCATAGGATTCTCCGTGCAATAATTTAAAAAGAGATAAAGAGAGCAGTTTGGTTTCTAAATTTTTTGTTGTTGTTCTCCTGCTGTAATAACAACCTCATTCTCTGCCAAGAACTTATTTGGCTTCTTTTCAGAGTAAACACCTGCTGGTTTATTTTCTGCAGAATAGACCACGGGGCACCTTTGCTAATTTTAAAAGAAATTTGGGTGGGAGAGCTAAAATAGAACAACCACCCATTCTTTAAGGCTGAAGCTCTCTTTAGCTTTTTGGAATGAAAACAAATCTTGCTCTTCTCTCCCCTGCCCCCATCCCTCTCCCCCTTCCTCCTGCCTTCTACAGGCTCGTTGCTCCCAACACTGTCCACATTTATCAGGGCCGCCTGTCCCGTCACACCCATTCTGAGGACTTCACTTTGTCTTTCCTTCCACAGTTCTTATCACACAGCCCCTGGTGTTTGTGAGGAAATTACAAAGTGTTTGGGGCGAGAAAATACCTGTCATTAGGGAACTTCTCAACTTTTTTTCACACTTATCCCACCTTGCTTGCCTCCATGCCCATCCCCTTCCTCTTTTGGAACCAAAATTTACAAATTAGCTCCTTCTTTTCAGTCTTCCATCTCCCTCTATTAACTATCTCCTCATCAGCATGTAAGCATTTCCAACTGTCACCCTCAAACATTCCCTTTGGCTCCACAGCCTCCCCTTTTAGCGACTTTGCTACCCCTCTTGTCCCTTCTTAGCCAGGTGAGTCCTCTGTGTTATTAGTACCAATGCCTGGCAATAATAAATATTGAATGGGTGGATAGACGGATGGAAGGATGGACAGATGGATGGTTGGATGGAAGGATGTATGTATGTATGGATGGATGGATGAAAGGATGGGTGGATGGGTAGATGGATAGATGGAAGGATGGACAGATGGATGGATGGATGGATGGAAGGATGTATGTATGTATGGATGGATGGATGAAAGGATGGGTGGATGGGTAGATGGATAGATGGATAGATGGAAGGATAGGTGGATGGATGGATAGATGAAATGATGGAAGGATGGATGGATGGATACAAGGATAGATGGAAGGAAGGACACATGAAAGGAAGGATTCATGGATGGATGGATGGATAAGGATGGATGGATGGATAGGGATGAATGGAAGGATGGTTGAGTGAAGGATGGATGAATGCATGAGTGGATGGAAAAATGACTGGAAGAAAGAGTGGATGAATGGCAAGCCATGGAATGCTGGAGTTTAGTTTGGGACATATGCCTTCACCCTCATTAATAATATCATTATTCTGTTACATTTCTCTAGCAATTTCAGTTTACAGATGCATTCACATTATCTCACTTGATTTTTACATGTGCCTTATATATAGATACTTTAAAAAAGTCAATTTTCCTCCTTTCCTTCCTCTCCCATTTAAAACCATCCTTGAAGAAGGCTTGCCTGATACATCGTGCCCTTTGGTAATCATTTCTAAGCTTTGCCATAGGTCTGATTGTAGCTGTGAATACCTCTCCATTGTAGCCACATACTATTGTTCATTTCTCACAAGTCCCTAATTACAGACTAAAGATGGTGTTAATAGTTTGACACTTTTTCACCAAACCTCGCCCATTCCACCTAGAACATACAAAACATGAATGTATGACTGGGATTACCTGAAAAACACTGATTGCCAACTAACTTCCAGACCTAATGTGTTTTCACAGGAATTACAACTATTTGCCATTTGATGCTAAGAAGCCTTGTGTCTATTTCATCAGTTCCTGGGGAGACCAGACCTTCAGGTTGCACTGGTCCAACATGCTGGAGAAAATGGCAGACCTCCTGGTAGGTGACTTTGATAGGTGATGGATTTGATGATTGGGCAGAAGAGATTGGGGGCAAAAGAGATTTTTTTTATCCACCTAGTAGAGGAGCTTGACCTCAGTTTATATACAAATTAATTGAGGCTGCTGCATTTGGAAGGCACATGGATCCTACCATGTGGATCCAGGGGAATGAGGGTACATTTTGCAAAATCCCTGGACTCTAAATCAAGCTATCTGAATTCACACACCTACTCTGCTTCTTACAATTATGGGCTCTAGGTATAAGCTGACTTCCTAATCTCCAAAGGGCAGGAGATTGATGACTTTCTCACAAAATTGATAGATCCTGGCTTCAATTAATATAAAATCCTAAGTCCCTAATATGGGGGACAATTCTGTATAAGATCATTTCCAAAACAAAAAGTTAGTTAGTATTATTCTAGGGTGTTACAATCAGTATCTCTACACAAGTTTCATTCCAA
>RJWJ010037957.1:0-15248 GCA_004363605.1 Indri indri
TGAAGCCAACATAACTCTGATACCAAAACCAGGAAAGGATGCATCAAAAAAGGAAAACTACAGACCAATTTCCCTTATGAATATAGATGCAAAAATTCTCAACAAGATTCTAGCTAACCAAATCCAGGTGCTTATTAAGAAAATAATCCACCATGACCAAGTGGGCTTCATTCCAGAGATGCAGGGATGGTTCAACATAAGCAAATCTATAAATGTAATTCACCACATAAACAGAAGCAAAAACAAAAACTGTATAAACTCTTAAAAGTAGAAGTTACATTGGCCTTGTTCTCTGACGAAAATGTACACTTACAAATTGAAAAACAAACTTAAACAAGTCTTCAACTACTTGAGTATTTTAGAAAACATTTATATGCATCTATTAGCCCAAAGAAACACTAGAAGACTAACAAAAAAATAACAAAAATGAGATCATGACTTATCAAAACTTTGAGAACAGTATTCAGAAATAAATTCATAACTTTAAATATTTTATTAAAAATGAATGAAATTGCATGATTAAGAATACAATATAATACGAAATCAAGGGCTAGGTTTTTAGGGGAAGAATGAATCAAATAGATAAGCCTTTAGCAAATTTAATCAAGGAAACAAAAATCAATTATAAATAAAATTTAAATGATAAATGGAATATAACAACAAAGAAAGTTTCTTAAATTAAAGGCACACTATTGTAACTATACCTTAATAAATTTGAAAATCTCAAAGAAATTAAAAATATCCATAAAATGTTAAATGGCAAAAATTATTGAGAAGTAGAAAATTAAATGGACATGTAATGGTAGAAACATTGAGAGCAATTATCAAAGACAAACTTTCAAAAATACTTTAGAGCCAGATGTTTTTATCAATGAATTCCTTCAAGTTTTCTAGGAATAGTCAAGTTTAATTCTGTAAGTATATTATAGAACTGAAAATGTTACAGTTATTCACATTGTTTTTGAAGCTACCATCACTCTGACACTAAAACTTGACAGACTGCTCTAAGAATATTTTATCCAATTTGTGAATTTAGATGCAAAAACCTATAAATGAAATTTTATGAAATCTAATTCAATAGTATAGGACAATAACAATTCATTACAAGTGTCAAAAGATAATTTTTAAAAAGGTAAAATATTGACTGTCATACAGATATAAAAATGAACATATGTTAAAGATTTTATCTAACTCATTAATGAGGAAACTGTAAGGTGTTAAAACCAACTCAAAGGAGATGCCAAAGAAGCACAAATTTAATTTAAAGGTAACAAAAGACCACGATAACCAATTAGAAGCTATATGAAGAAATATATCCCATTTGCAATAGCAACCGAACTCCAAATACTTCAGAAATGTCCTTAAGAAGAAATATGCATGAAAAAAATAGGGTATATATGTAGGAAATTACAAAACTCCACAGGAAGAAGAAATGTGTATAAGTAATTTTTGATGGTGTAGGTAAAGTCTTAGGGCTCTGTATTAAGTGATTTTTTTTTTTAAAGACACAATTTAACAGTATGTTCCCGTGTCCTGGTTTAGCCATGCTCTCCACAGACAACTTTCAAGCCATTGTTCCTCGATCCTCATACAAGATCCTTTCACTTTTGAAGTTCAAACAAGCAGGCGTTATCATTCTCATTTCCTTACCAATGTCACCTGTCAGCCTCCAGGTCATTCTCTCACTTCCATTTTTTAAAATTTTTATTTATTTTTTAAATTGACACATAATAGTTATACATGTTTTTTAATTGGCACAATAATTATGCATATTTATGTATAGTAATCAGATCAGGGTAATTAGCACACGTATTATCTCAAACATTTATCATTTCTTTGTATTGGGAACATTCTATATACTCTCTTCTGGCTATTTGAAAATATATAATATATTAATGTTAACCATAGTCATCTTACAGTGCTATAGAACACTAGAACTTATTTCTTCTACCTATCTGTAATTTTGTATCCTTTAACAAATTTCTCCCTATCCCTCCCTTTCCCCTACGCTTACAAGTCTATAGTAACCACTATCCTACTCTTTACTTCTATGAGATCAGCTTTTTAAACTTCTGCATATGAGTGAGAACATACGGTGTTTAACTTTCTGTTCCTGGTATATTTCACTTAACATAACATCCTCCAGGCTCATCCATATTGCTGAAAATAACAGGATTTTTTTCTTTTTTATGGTTTAATAATACTCCATTATGTATATATATCACATTTTCTTTAATCATCTGTTTTTGGGCACTTGGATTGATTCCATATCTTGGCTATTGTGAATAGTGCTGCAGTAAATATTGGGGGTTGCAGATATCTTCGATATACTCATTTCCTTTTATTTGGATAAATACCCAGTAGTAAATAGAAAAAAATAATCTTAAAATTTATATGGAACCACAAAAGACCTTGAATAGCCAAAGTAATCCTCAACAAAATGGACAAAGCTGGAGGCATCACACTACCAGATTTCAAACTATACCGCAAAGCTATAGTAAACAAAGCAGCATGGTACTGGCATGAAAACAGACACATAGACCAATGAAACAGAATAAAGAACCCAGAAAATAATCCATATAGCTATGGTCAACTGGTTTTCCACAAAGGCACAAAGAACTTTCATTGGGGAAAAGACAGTCTCTTCAATAAATAGTGCTGGGGAAACTAGATGTCCATATGCAGAAGCATGAAACTAGACCCCATTCTCTCACCATATACAAAAATCAACTCGAAATCGATTAAAGACCTAAATGAAAATATTCTCAAGGTATACATCCAATAAAGGGCTAATAACCAGAATCTCCAAAGAGCTCAAGCAAATCATCAAGAAAAAACTCAAACAACCACATCAAAAAGTGGGCAAAAGACATGAACAGAAGTTTTTTCGAAAGAAGATAGACAAATGGCCAAAAAGCATATGGAAAAATGCTCGACATCACTAATCATCAGGGGAATGCAAATTAAAACCACAGCGAGATACTATCTTACCCCTGTTAGAATAGGTTTTCTTAAAAAGTCCAAAGACAATAGATGCTGACGTGGATGCAGAGAGAAAGGAACACTTATACACTGTTGGTGGGATTGTCAATTAGTACAACCTCTATTGAAAACAGCATACAGATACCTCAAAGAACTAAAAGTAGACCTACTGATCCAGCCATCCCACTACTGGGTATTTACCCAAAGGAAAAGAAGTCATTTTATCAAAAAGACACCTGCACTCGAATGTTTATTGCAGCACAATTCACAATTGCAAGGATGTGGAAACAACCCAAGGGCCCATCAATACATGAGTGGATTAATAAAATGTGGTATATCTATACCATGGAATAGTACTCAACCACAAAAAACAATGGTGAACTAGCACCTCTTATATTATCCTGGATAGACCTTGAGCCCATCCTTCGAAGTGAGGTATCACAAGAATGGAAAAACAATACCACATGTACTCGTCATTAAATTGGTACTAATTGATCAACACTAAGGTACTCAATGGAGGTAATATTCACTGGGTGCTGGTCGGGTGGGAGAGGGTGGTGGGAGTGGGTAAACTCACAACTAATGGATGCGGAGCGCACTGTATGGGGGAAGGGCACGCTTGTAGCCCTGGCTTGGGCAAGGCAAAGGCATTATACGTAACCAAAATGTTTGTACTCCCATAATATTCTGAAATAAAAAAATGGGCAAATGATCTGAACAGACATTTCTTGAAAGAACACATACAAATTTGCATACAAACCTGTAGTAGTTCTATAAATAGTTGCATTTTTACATCTTAATGATCAATACTAAAAATCAAATTTTGATCAATCATGCTAGTAGAGGAACTTTATTATCTTTGTCTTCTCCCATAAATAAGGATATTACAAAATCATTGGTAAATTAAGAGGCAATGAAAGCATATGCAGTCAAAAAATCAGAGAAAAAATAGTATTATAGATGTATGTCTGGCACTTAATAAAATATTGTTACTTTTCTGGATTTTTTGTATCTGTGGTATTTGACAGCTTTTTAAAAGTTTGTAATTTGTTTTGATTTCTTTTTTTATTCTAAATAAATATTCACTTCTGTATCTAAAAATATATATACCAATGGTCAACAAATATATGAAAAAATGTTCAACATCACTAAGTGTCAGGGAAATGCAAATCAAATCACAATGAGATCATCTCACCTCAGTTAGAATGGCTATTATCAAAAAGGCAAAAAATAACAAATTCTGGTGAGGATTCAGAGAAAATGGAACTCTTATACACTGTTGTTAGGAATGTAAACTAGTGAAGCCACTATGGAGACCAGTATGGAGGTTCCTCAAAAAAGCTACAAATAGAACTACTATATGATCTCACCTCCATTTTATACTTTGGCACTGGTTTCACAGTTAACTTCCCTATCCCAATTCGAGCTGTCATACTGAAAAATTTTATTATCCTTATAGAGGATCACAAACCTTATAGTCTTATGGGTCCTTGATCTTAACTTCATTGATGAACCCTTCTGTATCAGCAGCTGGGTCCTGCAACCTGACTGTACCATGAATCTTGCCAACCTTTCAGTCAACAAATATTTATTGACTGTTTGACCTATGCTGGAGTCTGGTGATTCAATCATGAACAACATAGGTGTGGTCCCTGCTCTCATGGACCCCTGACTCCTCAAGTGTTTCTCTGTCGTGGTTCCTCATCTGAGTCACAGAATACAGAAAATAATTTGTGACTATTATTTCACCTTTTCCAAGATAGTACATAACTAGGAGCATTCTAGGTGCCTAAGAGAGATGTTAATTCATTACATATAATAGATGCTTTAGGTCCATGGTTCTCAATGGTGAGCATCTCTTAGGAACTTGTTAGAAATGCAAATTATTGGCCACCACCATAGACCTACTGAATCAACACTCTGGGGGTGGTTTCCAGCAATGTGTTTTAACAAGCTTTCCAAGTGAAAAGCTTACAGTTTGAGAACCACTACCTTGAGGCATTAGGGCTTAATTCTCAGGAATCAGTTCATAAAGACTAAATTCAACTCTTTGATGAGAACCTCTTCTATTTCTAGCTTTCTCCTACCCCATTCTCTTTATATGTGTTCTTCAATATCATTAAGACCTTAAGCTTCATCTGTCCTATTCTATCAGTCTCCTTTTAACCACCATGGCTGATGACTCTTATTCTACTCATTTAATCTGAGCTACCCCATTCACTCATGGTTTTAACTACCACCTCTGTGGTAATGACTGCATCTCTAGTTCTAATCTCTCTCCTAAAATCAGAACCTGTACAGCAGCCGGATAGAAATCTCCACAGGAAAAGCCAACATAAAATTGAAATGCAGTGTACATAAATCTGAATTCACTATCTAGCCTACAAACTTCTCTCCCCTGCCAGTGGCAGTTGGTGGTACCATCCTCCACCAAGCTATCCAAGTCAGAAACCTAAGAGTCATTCTTGACTCCTTTCTCTCCATCACTAAGCCATGCTGCTGATTTAACCTTTCAGATACTTCCAGAATCCATCCTCTTCTCTCCATTTCCACTGTCACTGCCCTGATTCAGGCCCTCATCATCTCTCCCCAGACTATTATGGTAGTCTCTCAGCTGCCTCAGATCTGTCTGCTGAGGTGTTGCCACAGAGATGAATCTAAAACACAGATTCAACTATATCAATCCCCTGCTGAAAACTTGTCAGTGGCCTTCAGTGTCCGGAGGCGTAATATCTAAGACATTTTATATCCTCATCCCTATTCACACCTGCACCTTCATCTGGCACTCTTTGTTTTTTATGCTGGAGCAGAACCATTCCTCAAGAATATCATGCTGCTTATCAACTCGGTGACTGTTTATTCTCTCCTTTCACCTGGAGCATGCTTTTTCTTTTCTTTCCCTGGCTGACACTTGCTTTCATGTTAACATTCACATTCTTTAAGACTAAGCCCTGGGGTTGTTGTTCCTAGGATACCGTCTTTGATACCTTGGGTTGACTTAGGCGGCCTTTCTCTGGCTCCCATAGGACTCTGCCCTTTATTATACTGTATTCAAATAATCTATTTTTATATTTGTTTTTCCCACTAGACTAGACCAGAGGTTGGCAAACTATAGTCCATGCGCTAATCCAGCCCATGGCCTGCTTTTTGTATGGCCTGCTACCTGAAAGTGTTTTCTAAAAATATTGTTTAAATGGTTGAGGGGGAAGAAGAACAGTATTTCATGATATGTGAAATCATATGAAACTCAAATGTAAGTGTCCATAAATAAACTTTTGTTGGAATAGAACCGTACCTATGCTGCTCTCATACTAATATGGCAAGTTGGGTAGTTGTGACAGAGAATGTATGATCTGAGAAACCTAAAATATTTATTATTTGGCTCCATACAGAAAAAAGCCTTCTGACCCTTGGACTAGAGCCATGAGGGGAGAGGCTGCTCCTTATTTATTGTGGCATCCTCATCACCTAGTACACTGTATGGTCCATGGGTAGGACTCAGGATTTTTTTTAACCCATCTGATGTAGGGAAGTAGGAACTATGAGTAACTGCTGCATTTGATAGTTATATTTTTCATGGTCACCTAAATTGGCATATGACATTGCATTCTGTCTCTTACGAGTGTGGTTATTTGTGAGACTAGTTTTTTTTAATTTTTGATTTTTTTATTTAAGGAAATTATGGGGGTACAAACATTTTGGTTACATGTTATGACTTTGCCACATCCCTACCATGATTTGAGACGTCCCCTTTCCCCTCTACAATGCTGACAGCATCCATTAGTTGTGAGTTTACCTACCCCCAACCCCCGCTACCCCCAAAGAATATTACTACTGTGTGAGCACCTTAGTGTTGATCAGTTAGTGCCAGTTTGATGGCAAGTACATGTGGACTGCAAATTAGTGCAGCCTCTGTGGAAAAGAATTTGGAGATACCTCAAATAGCTACAAGTAGAACTACCATTTGATCCAGCAATACCACTATTAGGCATCTATCCAAAGGAACAAAAGTCATTCTATAATAAAGACATCTGCACTCGAATGTTTATGGCAGCACAATTCACTATAGCAAGGATGTGGAAACAACCCAAGTGAGACTGTTTTTAAGTAACTGATCAACTCTGAGTACACTGACCTAAAAGCAAAAAATCTCATTTTTATTATGTGAACCTGGTATCCAGATCTTGGACCAGCATAAAGATTATGAAAAGGAACTGCTGTATCTTGCGGCCCTCTCCAGGCCACCTGCCATCCTCCCTAGCTGTCCTCTTTTTTGTCCTCATAATAATCCTTCCATCTACAATTAAGTGGAAGGGGTCAAAACTTGTTAAAACTGATGTCGTCCTATCATGTATTAATATATCAGGACTAGGAGGATCTGCACAGTTAGCACAGTGTTGGAGAAGTCCTGGAAAAGCAAGAGATAGAAAAATCAAAGTAATATGATGAAGCAGGGGTGGGTAAACTATGATCTGTGGCCAAATCCAGCCTGACATTTGTTTTTGCAAATAACATTTTATTGGAACACACGCATGCTCATCTATCTATGTGTTGTCTATAGCTGATTTTACACCACAATGGCAAAGTTGAGTAGTTGCAACAGACACTACATGATCTATAAAGCCTAAAATATTTACTATCTGGCCCTTTACAGAATAAGTTTGCTGGCCCCTGGTGAAAAGCATCCCCTCCAAAAAAAAAAAAAAAAAAACAAAAACCGGAACTCGAGACTGTATCTTAAGGTTAAAAAGATTGAAAGAGAAACATCATAGTCTACAAGTGAGAACGAATCAAAAATCATAGAATATTTAAACCAATAAACATGGTAGGCAAACTGATGAGTTTTGAGATTCAATTAGTCTTTTGAATCTGGGCAATGATTTGGTTGGCAGAGGGCAAAATTTGGGTTCATACAAGTATATGTTTGCTTGCTTCCTTCTACTCACAAGATATTCATTAAGTGCTACTGTCATCTAGATACTGACTTAGCTGCTGGGGATACCATGGAGAATAAGACATACACGTTCCCTGCCCACATGGAGCTTATAATCTGTTGTGTTTTACCCAGGAATGACCTGGTATCCAGACCTGGAATGACCCCTACTAGTTGTGTGACTTTGAGCAAGTTTATGTAACCTCTTTTAGTCATTCTTTTCCTATCTGTGTTACAAAAACAGTAATGTCTCTTTTGCAAGTTTGTTGTAAGGATTAAATGAAATTATATACACATATTATATGTTTGTTGAAGTCAAAGGATATTTGAGTGCACCTATGTGCTAAGCATTCTTTCAGATATTTGTGATATATCAGTTGATACAAAAGATTTAAAAGAAAACCTTGCCCCCAAGGAAATTACCTTTTAGGTAAATATATGAAAGTACCTGAAATAGAATAGGCGTTTGGTAACTGTTCTTTTCTTTTGCTTGAATCAGTAAAAGGAAGGCAGTGCTTATACTTCGGTACTGCTTTTATCAGGGAGTGCGATGCTGGTTAAAACTTCATTACACACATTTCCTTTTAATGGCTAGCACATTTGACAATGTAGACCAAGTGCTATTATCAATTACATTGTACCTTAACAATTGTCAATCACAATAAGCATGAGGTTGGATGGCTCAGGTTGTGAAAAACAACTAGTTCCAAAATGCTTTACTTCTCTTTTCTTAAATATGCCTCTTTGCCTTTTCTTTATTGTTCCTTGACCTAGAAAGTTTTCGACCCCTCTCTGCTAAACCAAAGACTGGCCATACACCAAAGTCAAGCTCCAATCAAAGGAAAATGTATTGTTAGAGCTAAAAGAAACCTCTGTAACCACTGTGCCTAGTGACCCCATTTTATAGGTGAGAAAACTAAGGCCTAGAATGAAGAAGGGCTTTCCTAAGGCCACACAACTAGGAAGTGACAGAGGTAGGACTAGAACCAGCCGCTTCTGCTTAACAGTCAAGCTTTGTTTCCGCGGTTTCCTGGATGTCTCACACTTTCTGTCTCTAAGAAGCCTGCCTGCACTTGAGGGAAATATTTCCTTCCTATACCTACAGCAAGTTTTTGATTCTATCCTTTACCTTAACTTTTCCTCTGCCAATTCATCTTTTATGAATTGATCCACTTTCAAGGTTTTCACCTCTCTCCTGGATATAGGACACTGCCAGATCTCTCTCCCTAGCTTCCTCTTCTTCCTGAGCTCCAGACTACCACTCCAAAGTGTGCATTACCCCCATCCAACCCCTCAATGTCCCGATATCTCTATTTCTGTCTATGGCGTCTTTCCCGTCCTTTATGTCAAGCTGTCTATTATAGAATCCTCTTAAATTCCCTCTTCTATCCTCAATAGTCCCCAAGTCCTTACTGAGCTCCCTCTTCAGTATTTCTAATATCCATCTCATCGCTTTCCTTTGCCTTCTTCCTGCTACTGCCAGGGACTCATTACCTCTTTCTGGATGCCCTCCAACCCATTCTCTGTACTTGTGCCAAATTAATCTTCCTAAAGTACATTTCTGTATTTATTTCAATCAGCAATAATTGTGCTTTGGGTAAACCTCATGAGCTATGAGGTCTCTATTGTGCTTAGCCTGGGTCATATCATTCCCTTTCTCAAAAAAGCTCCAATTGCTTCCAGAAATAAGCCAAAAATACTTCATCTCAGCATTCAAGACCCTGTGTAGATGGGCCTAAAAGACTTTTTTCTATCCTTATCTTTCTGAAACCTAAAAGGCTATGTATTAAAAGAGTTTATCTTCTTATTTGGACATACCCAACTCTTTTTCCTGTGTCCTGGACCTCATTCCCCTCTACTTCCTTAAGAGATCTTGCACTTTTAATTCCCACTATCCCTTTTACAGGTATTGTCAGCCTGTTGTCCTTCTTTTTGCCCTAGTTTCTTACCCTAAATCTCTCCCATCTTGAAAATAACCTTTCCCAGACCTATGGTCATCTTTAGGTATTGCCCTTTCCTTTTTCTTTCACAGCCAAACTACTTTGACAAGTTGTCTTCAGTCACTATTTCTACTCTTTCACCTTCCATTCACACGCACAACTTGTAGCAACCTAACTTGTTCCTCCACCACATCCCTCAAGTAACTCTGGTCAGAATTACCAGTGATGTATTAATTATTTAAAGCAATGAACTCCTTTCAGTTCCTGTCACACTTCACCTCTGTATTGAAGTCCTAGGGCTGCCATAATAAAGAACCACAAGGTGGGGTGCCTTAAAGCAACAGAAATGTTCTCAGAGTTCCGGAGACTAGAAGTCTGAAATCAAGGTGTTGGCAGGGCCCTGATCCCTCTGAAGGCTCTGGGGAAGAATCCTTCCTTGCCTCTTCCAGCTTCTGGTGGTTACCTCTCTCCATATCTGTGTGTCTGTATGGCCTTTTTATAAGGTTACCAGTCATTGGATTTAGGGCCCACCTTAGTGCAGTCTGACCTCATATTAACTAATTACAATTGCAATGACCCTATCTCTAAATAGGGCTGCATTCTAAGGTTCTGGGTGGACATGAATTTTGAGGCGACACCATTCAACCCAGTGCAACCTCTCATCAGCATTTAACACTATTGAACAGCACTTCCTTCTCACATTTTCCTCTTCTTTGCCTCCAGTAATACTAGTCTTCCCCTGGTTTTTATTGCTTTCTTGTCTCTTCCCTTTTTAAGGTTCCCCTTCCTCTGCTTTCCCCTTAAGTATTAATATTCTCTAAAGTTCTGCACAAGTTTCTCTACTTTTCTCACACTATATATTCCGGGTGATTTAATTCATTCTGTGGCTTAATTTAGCAATTCAGACTTCTAAATCTCTCACTCCATCCCACACTGCTCTCCCATATATCGTACTTCTTTCAGGATATCTCCATTTGTATGCCCCCACAGGTATCTCCCAAACTCCACATGTATACATTAAACCCATTAACCTCCACCTCCAAACCCTGAAAGATCTGCTTCTCCTCTAGTGTAATTCTATCAAAGAGACTAGTTCACAGTGAACCCAGTTTTCTCAACTCCTCATTTCTATATTTAATTGATCAAGTCTAGGCCATTTTTTGCCTGCTGAAAATGTCTCAAATTTCTCCTCTCTTGCTTCTTCACTGCAACAGTCTCTCAGCTAGATTATCTACCTCTAGTCTTGCTATGCTCCCTACATCCTGAATTTATTCTCCACATTGAAAGCAGAGTCATCTTTTAAAATGTAAATCTGGTCATGAAACTCTTACTCACCAAAACCCTTCAAGGATCCTTATTGTGTTCAGGATAAAATCCAAACTCTTTAACTTTGTTGAACAGGACCCTTAAAATATAGCTGCTGTTTATCTCCACCATCTCCACACAAGCTTGCACTTTATGTTATGGCCACATTCAATTGCTTATACTTCCCCAGTTATAACATATTCTCTCATATCTCTTTGCCTTTTCTCATTCTGCTCCTTCTTCCCGGAATGACAACTGCCTCCTCCTCTTCTTTGCTTAGCTGACTCTTACTCAATGCTCAAGACTTGACCTGAGGTTTACCACTTTTAAGAAGCTTTCCTTAGAACTTTCATTCACGGACTGTATTAAGTCTCATCTCATAAACAACGCCCTCTGATTTCCTCTATCTAGAATTGTAATAGCCCATTTACTTGTCTGTTTCCACATATAAATTTTAGGCAGTGTCCATGTGCTGTTCATCCTTGTATCTAGTATAGCCGTCATAGTGCCTAGCAGGGTTACATGCTCAATACTCATTGAATAGCTAATTGAATTGAATGAATGTGTGCCAGACAAGGGCAATGAGGTTCATCACAGTACGGACTAGAGGCCAAGAATACCAGGGATGTTGGACTGTTAGGCATCCAAATGCTTGAAAGTTGAAGTGCTGGATTCAGTAAAGAAAAGAGATATGAGTCAAAGAGGAGTCCAAGGTTTTGTATTAAAGAGACTGGATAGAGTTATAAGTTACAGATGCTAGTTATAGAAAATAGCGTTTATTTGGTACCTACTGAGTACTGAGCATTTGATCAGGTACTTTATATACATTATGTCAGAAGGAAGGAAAATAATGATATAGTTTTAGCAATGTGGAGTTTGAAGCATCTGTAAAACATCCAAGTAGAAATGTCCAGTAGGCAGTAGTAGCTATGGCTCTTATGTACGGGAAAAAATAAGGACTCAATAATTAGACTGGGAGTTATCTGGGTAGATAGTAATCAAAGCCATTGGAATGGATGGGATCTTTCATAACAGTAGTATAAAGAGTAAGACAAGAGGGCCAGGTACCAGATGCTGGGGGACATATATTTACTAGCTAAACACAGGGAGAGGAACCATTCATTCATTCATATGACCAGTATTTACTAAGGCCACACCCTGTGCCAGGCACTGTTGCGGGAACTAGAGAGATAGCAGTGAACAAAATAGTCCTTTCCCTCATGGAGCTGATATTCTAGTGGAGATGGGAGAAGTAGACAATAATCACAAATAAGCAAACATATTCTATAATATCAGTTAGTGGTAAGTGCTATAAAGAAAAATAAGGCAACGTAAGGGCATATAAAATGACTAAATGTGGGTGTCATTGGTGCAGCAGAGGCAGGGGAGACTTTATCTAGTTTAAGGAAGGTCTCTCTGAAGATATTTGAACCAAGAATTAAATGATGAGAAAGAGGCAGCCACATAAAGATCTGAGAAGAGCATTCTAGACAGAAGGATATCAAGTATAAAGGCTCTTAAATGGGGACACACATAATGTATTCAAGGGTCAGAGAGAAAGCTGTTGAAACTGGAGTATAGTAAGCAAAGGAAGCATGAAGGGAGATGAAGTTGTAGTCAGGGATACAATCACATAAGGTCTTGTAGGCTTTAGTAAGGAGTTAAAATATATTCTAATTGTTAGAAGGTTCTGAGAAGGACAGTGGTATGAATGGTTTTGGACTTGGAAATGATCACCCTGGCTGCTGTATGGGAAACAGACTGTAGCAGGCAGAGAGAAAGCAGGAACACTTGTTAGGAGGCTAATTGGAATAGTTCAGGCAAGAGATGGTGATGGGTTGGATTTCGATTTTAGTAATGGGGATGGTGAAAAGTGGTCACATTTAGGATTTGTTTGGGAAGACTTGCTGAGGGATGAGGTGTGAGTTGGGAAGGGTTGTAGTAGGGAATGGGTAGGCAGGGAATAAAAGGTTCACTGGTTTTGACCTGAATAACTGGATGGTACGAGTTACTGAGGTGGGAAAGACCAGAGGAGGAGCAAGTTTGATGGGTGTTGGGAAGAAGTAGGAAACAAATATCTTGATTTTATAAATGTTAGGTTTGTACATGTAATGAGATGTCTATTGGACAGCTACATTGTAATGTTAAATAAGAAATTAGATGAAGATTCTAGAGTTCAGGAAATAGGTCAAGGTTAAATATATAAATTTTGGAGTCAGCCTCTGATAATTAAAGCCTCGATACGAGGTGGGATCACTAATGCATTAAGTGCAGACAGCAAAGAGGAGAGGTCCTTAAACTGAGCCCTGGGATACTCCAGTATTTAGAGACAGGGCAGGAGAAGAGCAACCAAAAGAATAAGCTGAGAAGAAGTGGCCAGTGAGGTAGGAGAAAAACCCAAAGAGAGTGGTGGCCCACAGTGCAAATGAAGAAACTGATTCAAGAAAGAGGGAGTGGTCAGCTGTGTCAAATGTTGGTGAAACATCAGTTCTGAAAACTGACTGTTGATTTTGGTAATATGAAGGTCATTAGCAATGTTGACAATGGAATGTTAGAGACAAAAACCTAAATGGGTTGTTTCATAAAAGAATGGGAGGTGAAGAAGTGAAGACAATATGTCTTTCTAGGAGATTAGTTATAAAGGGATACAGAAAAATGGAGTATTATCTGGAAGGACAATTGGAATAAATATACAATTTTTATTTGTCAATTAATAAAATTAAATTTTAAAAAGAAAGGAATAAGTTTTAGTGTCTGATAGTAGGGTGGCTATAGTTATCAATAATTTATTGTATATTTTAAAATAGCTACAAGAGAAGATTTGGAATGTTCTCAACATGAAGAAATGATAAATGTCTGAGGTGGTGGATATCCCAGTTACCCTGATTTGATCATTATATATTGCATGTACGTATCAAAATATCACATGTACCCAAAATATGTGTAATTATTGTATGAGAATTAAAAATGCATGCACACAAAACAGTATGTTTTGAAAGGATATATTCAATAAAAGTATATATATATAAAACAAAAAAGAAAGGGAACTTTTAAATCATGAATATTAAATATCTGATTTAATAATGCTGCTAATGGAAATAATTCAGTAGCAAAAAGGAAATTGATGGTATAAAAAAGAAGGGATAATTGCAGCAGCAAGGTCCTTGAGGAGATCAGAGCATAAGTCGGGGGGGGGTGTTGAACTTTGATAAGAATAATGATAATTCATCCATATTAAGAGGAGATAAGGTAAAGTAGGTTGCTGATGCAGTGATGGAAAGAAAAGGAAGTTCTCCTCTCAATGCTTCTCTTTTAAAATCAAGTATAAGGAGAAGCCATCAGCTGAGAGTGAAGAGAGAAAGAGAGTGTAAAAAAGAGAAAGAACGAGCAATCAGAGATGTAGGAGGAGACATACAGGAAAGTGATGTCATGGAATCCAAGGACAGGGAGAGGATTTCAAGAGAAAGCAGTCCATTAAGCAACAGTGTTAAATATTCTTGCATTCGAGTCAGATGAATATTGAAAAGAGACTATTGACTTTGCTAATTTGGAGGTTATTGGTTGACTTTGGCAGAAAAGGCTTTATTAAAACATTAGGAGCCCAATTTCAGTGACTAGTGAATGGAAGGTGAGGAATTGTGTATGTAAACAATTTTTTTTTTTAGAAAAGGATAGTGGCAAGGAATAAGTTGGGGAGAGGGACCTATTTATCTCTTTTATTAGACTGTGAATTCTTTGAGAAAAAGGAAAATGTCAGATTCACGTAGTATACGTAGTGACTTGTATAAGGTATGACTGCTGGTTTTCAACAAAAGTTGAGTAAGAGAGTGAATGAATGAATTGTGCACCCAGAAAGAGTCAACAAAATCTTCTGAGATATTCTTTTAAGAAAATTGGATCTGTTCTGCTACCCTCAAAACATGTAGTTGGAAAAAAATCACTGAAGAAGTGCTTCTTTACCCTAGAAGAGTAGATGAGTGGAGGTGACAGGAGGTAGGTCAAATGCAATCTGTGCTCTCTGGACACCCACCTCACGGCCATGTGTATAGGCAGAGACCTGGAAGGTCTGATTCCAGAACTGCAAGAAA
>RJWJ010037958.1:0-15248 GCA_004363605.1 Indri indri
ATGTGGTAGAAGAGTCAGACAAAATTATAATGCATGGAAAATGTGAAGCATTCTGTTAAACACAAAGTGGTGTGGGAACACAGGGAAGAAAGACAAAAAGTGTTGAGCACTTTATAAAAGGCTTCCAGCAGGAAGCTCCACTTGTGTTGAACCTTGAAGGAGAGGATAACTGTTCAACAGGGAAAGCTAGAGGAGAGAGAAGAGTCATCTAGTCTGTGGGCTGAGCAGGAGGAAAGGCTCAGGGGCGGGAGTTCGCACGATTTGGGGAAAATGATCAGACGAGAGAGGCAAAGATGCTGGCTTACACAAGGAATATTACCAAGAAAAATGGCCAGGCATTTGAATTGGGGCTCAGTAGCTGTTTAATGTTATAGTGGGAATTAATAATTTAGGCAAAGATGAACAATTAAAATCTTTTTAAATAGGAGTTTTCGATTAGTATAAGACCCTCAATGACATATTAACAATTACCATGTATTTGATACCTGATCCCTACCTGGCTCAGCCCTAGTATATATAATGCCATTTTATCATTACAATGATCCCATTAAGTAAGAGGTATAATTATTTGCAATTTATTGACAAGGAATCTGAGCTTTAAAGAAGTTAAGTAATGTACCTAATATAGTACCTCTGGTAAGTGGTTAGAATTTGGTTGTGGCCTGATTCCAAAGTTTATCCCTTTCTTAAGTATTTTGTCAAACCACCTCTCAAAATTAAATTGGCTTCTCTAAGAGCACCCGGTTGAATGTGGATCTCACTACACAACATGTGTAGTCTATATCAGGGAGGATTCCGCAAAGAAACCTCTAAGAGGGCACAGAGATTTAGAAGTCCCTTTGTATTCAGCACATTTTGGGAGTGACACAGGACTGGAATATACAGTCTGTCTGATCCCAAAGCTCATGTTCTCTTCTCCATTACATGTTACTATTTGTCTAATTAATAACTTAAGTAACTGTATAAAATTTCATCTTGTGAAATTGTAATTTGTTTAACCATCTCCCAAAAGTTGAGAATTTCTAGAGGTTCAAATTTGGGATTATAATGTGAAGTGTTAAAATGAACACTTTTCCCACATATGTCTTATTTCCTTATTTGAATTTTCTCTTTTGTATAACACTGCAGAAGGGAGAAGGTTAAAATGACTTTAAAAAGCCTAATAACTTTGGCATAACTGAATAATTGATGTCCTAGAGACATTTTCCATTTTTATTTGAATTTTACAACATATCGAGCATAGAACCACAAAATCTAATATAAATTCATTAAAGCCTTTGCTTGTGAATTTCAGTCATTCGTTTTTCCTTTGGTTCATTACTCAACTATTTTGTTGTCCATTTATCTCTGTTCTTACTACACATTATATGTCTGAAAATTCAGCTAAAGATTAGACTTTTCTTTATCTGGTAGGCCTGTGAGAGTAGCCACTGAATGCTTTAATGTTCAAAGGACATCTTAACAAAATATTCTATTCTCTCCCATATGGTACTCTCAAGTTTCATGATAAAGTAGAGCATTCATAATAGCAATACATTATTGAATCTATTCCAGAGGAATAAGACCAGTTGGTGGAACAAAGTCTGTACCAAATATTCCATGAGGGTTTTAGTTTTATTGAAATAAAAGCTATCAGTTGGAGGCTTCTATTTGCATTTATATTTCATTCACATTTCTAACATTTTTAAAAAACTTTTTGAAAATAAGCACTTAAATTACAGAAAAGTAAATATAACTGTATCATAGGACAAGTATTTTTCAGAGCTTTAAATTAAATTTGAAAGTACATATCACTTCTAATTTGAAAATTTAATATATAAAAGAAGAGCAGATGAAAGAAAACAAAACTAAGAAACTCTTGAGTTCTAATTTTGTCTCTGCCATGTTCATTGTACAGCTACAGACAGGATACTTAACACTTCAAGGTTTCGGTTTCCTTTGAAAAAGCATTATGCTACCACAGTGGAATGGAATGTCAATTTTGCAACTTAAAACCCAATGAAAACAGAAAGTGCCATATAAACGTAAAATAACATTTCCATGTAACAGATTGATTTGGGATTATTTTATCTGGTATTTTTAAAGCAAATTTTGTTAAATGGGGGAAAATCCCAATTCGTTCTTATATTTTAAACTTGGGTTTATGCACCTGGAATGCAGTGACAGAGATGCTGATTTGTGAAGATGTGAAGCACAGTAAAGAAAAAAGGATGATGTCTGAACTTCTGCTAATTAATGTACATAAAGTCTAGTGGGGTAAAAAGAAATACAGACAACTAGCGGAGTTTTCAGAATCTGAAGGTATTGTTATTTTGAGTTGAAGAATCAGATAAATAAAATTTCCAGACGGTAACGACGCCATCTCAGGTTAAGTATCCCTTCCAGAAAAGTTCCAGATTTAAAAAAAAAAAAAAGAAAAGAAAAACGTTAAAGACATTTTGGACTCCTTTGAAAAGGCAACCTTATAATAATTTAAAAAATAACTACTTGCACATAGACGCTAAAAAAATGCATCAATTTACAGGAAGGAGGAGGAGGTAGGTAAACAAGTTAGGGAAATGTAATATATACAGGTCCTTTAACCAGTTTCTTTCATGCACTGTGGTCTTTTTGTGCTGAGTAGCAGCAGTGGGGGCTTCACTAGAGCAGGAGCAGGTTCATTGGGTGGATCCTCATGTAATTCAACCAGTTTTAAAGGAACGTGCCTTGTGAAAGTAGTAGTTTAAACCTCAGATATCCAACTTCTACAACTGTAAAGTGAGAGCACATGACATGATACTTTGAGTCATTTTTATATCTTCTTTTCTCTTTTATTTATTAGTTAGAAAATATTCAATAAATAATGTGAGAAAAGAGAAAGCATATTTCTATTTCTGACTACTCTTCATTCTCTGTTCAGGAAGCTTTGAGGGTATTTGGAAAGGTTTTTTTTTTTTTAATCGGTATTCTAGACAACACTCTAAAATAGACCTCTTTTAACTAAAAGAAAATTTCAAATATATAAGCCACATTGTTTAGAAGTGAAAGTATTTTAGTGAGGCTTATTTCTTAAAGAGAAGGAAAACATGTTGGGTAGTGCATGAATTACAAGCATACATTGCAATAACAAAGGAACAAAGTCAAGCTTGTTTAATAAAAAATGCTTATTCATTCATTCACTCTTTATAGTCAAAACGCTTTTCACACAAAAAAGGCTATCTTCTTGAACACAGAGGTGGAATTTCCAAACCAAGAAGTAGTATTTGACCTCCCTAATTTTCAGGATAGCTACCTAAACTGTGTCTACAATTCATTAGGATCCAGGTACTTGAGAGTTTTTACATACTTCAAATATGTTGGGAATTTTGTGTTCCTTTATTCAGGATGGTTTTGCCTTGAAAAACACTAAGTTAAGAATTTAAAGAAATGCTATAAATTTTCTTAAATATTTAGTACAAATGTGTTAGATACTATTTTTTAAAATATGAAGAAGAGAAAGAAGATTCACAGTTCTTGGAGAAATAACAATGAAACATTATAATCATAATTTTAAAAGATGAACTTCCTAAGGGCTTCAAAACTTAACAACATATAAGGCTCAAAAATGCTTCTATCACATTCCTCACTCTCATGTTTCATCAGCTTATAATCCTCTTCTATTTAGGATTTACTTGACAACCTCCATATCACCCTCTACTCATGCACTTTGCGATGGGTGGAGATACTGGGAAAACCATGGCTTCAGGTCTGTATCCCCCATCACTTAACGCAACCATGGAATACAAAAATCCTACTGTGCTTGACCATTGAGTGTACTTCTATTTCTACCTACATTCAGAATGCATTTTGCTGCCATTCCTAAAATTTCCATTGGCTTTTAACCAAACTTTTAAGTGGTTCATTCATCAGACTTGGTAATTTTTGGAGTGCCTCTTTTTCCTTTGAGACTTTAGTGATTACTTCAGAAAAAACCTTATTCATCTTACTCAGTTATCTTCAGCTGAAGTAGAGATGGTAGTAGTTTAGCTAGTGTTGTGTTAACATATGTTGATTCTATTTAATTTAGCCATTTTTAAAAATATGCTAGACCTTATTTTCAAGCAATAATATACCTCCACTTCTTTCTCTGTATACATGCAAAATTTATTACACATTTTCAAGTTGTGACTGAGAAAACCTTTAAGTCCTCCCTGAGAGAAGTAATAAGGGAGCTCTAAGAAAAGATAATTTGACAAAGAAAGAATTAGCTAGAAAATGGAGCTCCATAAATGTTATAACAAATTGGAGCTTTAGGTTACACTAACCATGCTTCTGATAATAAGAAGAGGTCTGGTTGTCAGAGAACATTGCTTAGTTCTAGGTTAAAAATATGGAATGAGAAAACCAACTTTTAGCCTTATCTGGAACTAATAGTAGTTTATTTTTTTGAAAAAGTATTAGGAGAGGACTTAGTTTTAAAATTTTTATTAAAGAATGGGTCCAATTGAGATACGATTTAAGTAATATATACATTCATGGAAGGTGAATATAACCAACACTAACCTGAGGGTCTAGCCTCCCTGGCAAAAATAATAAATGGAAAAAAAAGCTGGCAATGGTGAAAAATACATGCATCAAGAGGAAGACTAGTTGTCCATAGCTCAAAAAGTGTCACTCTAGCTATGGTGGTATGACCTGTGGACTCAACAAAAGTCTCAGAGCCATCATTTAATGTAAACTCATTGACTACTTTATCTGCTAAAGGC
The DNA here is from genome assembly GCA_004363605.1 of Indri indri. Lineage (NCBI taxonomy): Eukaryota > Metazoa > Chordata > Mammalia > Primates > Indriidae > Indri > Indri indri. The sequence goes on from RJWJ010037958.1 coordinate 4,725, forward strand.
ACCCCTGATTTTCCTGCATCAGACAGGACTGACTTCTACTACCAGGTAAAAGGCACCAGGGTGGGGGGTAAGAATAATGTTTAATTGGAATAAATAATTAAACTAAACTAAACAGAGCCTAAAATCTGAGCTTCAAAAAACTAATTGCACATCAGCATTCTAAGTAGGCTTATAAAACTGAATTTAACATAAGCAAAGGACAGATAACTCAAGTTATAGACACTTGGAAAGAAAAATTCATGAAATAGATTCATTAATAAAATGTGAGGGAAATATGCCCTTCTACTAAAGCATAATAGCCTGGCATTTTGTGAAGTGATATGAATATTGGCTGCTCCAAAAAATATGAATATTCCTGAAAAAAAAAAGGGACAAAAACATTTAAGCCACTCCAAAGATAAGCATTTCATCTTTCTTCAGAATATTTATAGATACATAATAAATGTAAAGTACAGAACCATTACAATTATTTCCACATTAACATTGTTTTGAAGAATTTCATATTCTAGTCATATGATTATGGCTATTCACAGCTATTCAAAATTAAGGTTTTATATTGTATTTAAATAAGTAGGAATAATTAAAAAGAATATGTATTATTTCAAAAAAGGTAAGCATAATGAAGACATACAGTTAAATAAGTAACTTGAGAGTAAATCTTTCAAAAGAGACAGAACGGGTAATGCACACTATTTCATTTTGAAAACCCATCATTTCCCTGTAAAGAGATAATGAATGTCAAAATGCCTATTCAAAACTTCATAATAAAATAAAATAATTTTCCCCCAAATGTATAACTCAAAACATCTCAGATAGGAAATTTATCATATATGGGTATACTAATTACAGAATTTAGAATAAGTATTATATGTTCAAATACACAGAGTGTACTGTGCCAGTATATTCTTGTAGCCCTCACTGATTCTTATATTTATATAAGCAAAACGTAATTTATCTTAAGAAGGCCTTCTTTCTTGTTGCTTTCTTGTATTCATTGAGTTTTAGTTTAGCTTAGAAGATGGATTCAAGGAGAAAATGTGCCTGTATCTTTACCCCAAGATCCAGCAGAAGGAGAATACATACAGGCAACAGTTTTTGAGGCATTGAAAGTAGCAGCCTCAGGATGGATAAACACAGACTAGGAAAGTTCACACTACATATTGTGAAGCATTAATTGAAGAATGTTTATTTGGCACAAGAGACACCCCTTTTTTGTACATTCCATAAGACGGTGGTGTCATGTTTATATGGCTATGCCACTTTGTGGCAATGAATTCTTCAAAACAATTTCTAAATGCTTTTAATTACCTTTCCTCCAATACTACACTGGATGCATACATTTAATTCAATTTATGTTTTGGAACCCTGGTTGCTGACAATGTATTATCAGATGGATTAGATGGCTTTTTTACAACACTTAAAAACAGACCCGATACATAAACTGATTTCACTGCAAAAGGCTGTCATGCATGCATGCGTGTGGGTCAATATCCCGAGGAAAGAAATGTGGTAAAATTTCATATTTTCCTATATGTATTACTTACTTTTTCTGGTTTTCAAAAAATATAAAGCCCAAAGTCTTTCTTTTACCAAATTGAACAAGAAAATTAGCAGAGAAATTAATCTAAGTCAGCTGTGGAGGCAAGAGATCCACATAAACATATAAGGAACACTTTTCCCCCCAAGGAAAAACATTAGTGTCCAATGTTGGAGCCATTACAATAAATCATTTTAAGGAAGAGCTTCTGGCATTGGCCCACGGTGTCAGTGATGCTAACAGCCAGTGAAAGATGAGAACACCAAAAATGCAAAGGTTTGATTAAATGGTCTCAGTGTAAATCCCCTAGAGCCTTGAAGACTGGGGGAACCTGAAAAATTTGGGAGTCTAATTTTAATAATTCAAGGTAAAGCTTTATTTTTTAATCCACATTAAACTTGATTTCAAGGATACTGAATGAAAGTTGCTAGGTTCACACAAAAATGTTCTTTTAGTTGACTGTTTTATAAGACAATCCATAATTTTCCATTGCTTAAATATTAAAGTGAGTTCTTACAAAAGTAGCCAATTATTAGGGGAAGGAACTGGGTATGATGGGTGCATTTCAAATTTTAAAAGATCTGTGTTCTCTCTCTAAAGCTTTCCTTAAGAAAAGGAAAAATAACAGTCCTCCTTTTGGCAAGTGACAAAAGAATATTGTAAAGTTATAGGATCTACAGTTAAATTAAGGACAAACTCTTCTATTTGATGGAAGGTTCTAAATTTTAAAGATTTTAAAAATACATATTTTGTGAATTTAGGGTACAAAATACTTGGCCATAGATGTCATAGGCTGACAATACAGGATACAGTTCACTACTCAGGGAACTCTTTCCTGACTAATTCTATTTAATATTTATGCAGTTTTCAATAAGCAGAGTTTTAGGTTTAGGATGAGGTATTTATGATATTATTATTGAAATTTTTATATTTGCTTTTTAATTTTCAATTTTGAACATATACAAAAACTCTTTTAAAGTTTAAATTACAGCATTTAAAACAGTGAAAATGTGTTTATCATACTACTTATTCCCCAATTTGTTATTTTTTTAAGCCATCACATTTCACACACCTCCACGAGAGGGATTTAGGAGTAGAAAGTCAAGGAAAAATGGGGTAAAGGAGATTATAAGCATGAATAGTTAGGAACAGGCACTGTCTTGAGTGCCATATAAGTGGATACATCATATTAAAAGCCACATTGGTTTCAGCAGCAAAATGTTATTCATAATGTCACAGATATACTCTTACCTACCTCTTAAATATCCATACACTGACCAACAGAAGTAGACAAAATCTCATTGGAGGTCCTATACTGTAACTTATTATATCTTCTGTAGATGATTATAAAGGCAAGATGCTTGAGTTAATTTATTCTACCTGAGAATGATAAAAATCACAAATGCCAAGAGTATATAGCTTTAATATCAGGAAAACACCACCCAGCTAATACCCAGGAACAGACATTGTCTAATAGGCAGAATGGTATAAACAAACAACTATTTCGGGAAAAATCTCTTTCTCACCTTTGATCTCATAAAACTAGCCTGTCTTACTAACCATATCTCATACAAAGGATGGACTAGGATATACTGCTTTAAGAATCTAAATCAACTAGAATTTAGTATAAAATTCACTTTCAATAGAAAATGACATACCAGGCAATAGTAAAAGCCATTTATTTTAAAATATTTTGTTTAAATATTTACATAAAGACAGTCCTTATATGCAAAATCAAAACATGTCCAGGGTTTGTTCTGTAGTAAACACACAAGTGCATACCTCCTAATCTATAATTTAGAAAAGAGAGGGGTTATTAAAAGCAAGATATGACCTCAAGTTATTATGTGACTATAATGAAAAGAAAATGTTGAATTAGGTGCCTCCTAAAACATGAAGCTGGAATATGAGGATTTTCTTTTCAGAAAAGATTGAAGCATATTGCCCATCTGGTGAAAAAGTGATCAAGTGTTTTACAACAGGTGTTAATGCATAAAGACATTATTAAAAAAACAGGATTTAAAATGAAATCATAGTAAACAAATAATTGCTAAATTTCACTACAATTATCTTACTTTAGTGCAGTAGAAATTTTTGCTATATGGGGCTCATTTTTAAACAAAATATAGTTGATGTTGATAGAATGTAAAGGATTGGGAGCAAGTCATTTACATACATATGAAGTTATAGGGTCCCTAGAGGGGTATCTACAGATATCTCCATAGCAGTGAAAACTAGTGATATAGTACAATTAGCCCATTTTGCTGACTTACTGCTTCTGATTATAAAAGGTGGAATGGGTTTCCTAATGGGCTTGATTTGTATGTGGCAAACGGATGATTTATGAGCACTAATAAGGACAGGGCTTTTTGTCTAAGGACTCCATTCGCATTACTCATTACTAAACCACAGGTAGGGGTAGCCTAATTTGCACTTAAACACCTCCTCCTCCATTTTGCCCTAACAAAATCTGAGCAATCAATTAGGGGTGGTCAGATGGGAATTTAACCAATGAATTATAAAGAGTGACCAGAAGAAAAAAATATCTAGCAAATCCTGGAATGTTTCTATGTGGGCTACTGTGTCTAATCCTGCCGCTCCTTCCACATCCTTTATCAGAAATTTTGGGTACATGCTTTTCTCCTTTTCACAAGGGGATTATTACTTCCTTTCTCCTGATTACAAGAGAAAGGGTCACCAGTGTGAAGCAATGTGACAAATCCAGAAAAACATCTCTTTTGTTTTCGTACTAATTTTTGCACGATGTGACTAGAGGTGGACAGCCACTGGGCTGCGCAGTCTCCAGCGGGGGAGGTGCTCCTGGAATGTGTTGAATCTGCATTCCTTGGATGCTTGAAAGGGGTGAATGCCCCCTTATTGGCTTCTACCCATTTTAACTGGTTCGGCTGCTTCAGTAGGAAACAGGTAATACTTTTTAACACCCAGTGGGCTCCCTAGCTTTTAATCACTGACTACTGGCTGCTAGTAGGTTTATGAAATTAGACATTTAGAGCAAAGTTTCATTTTATACAATTTGGTTAAGGTCTTTTCAGTTTTTGTTTTATTTACTCTATTTTTAAATTAGAGAATGAAGTTCTCATCGCGGTTGGGGCCTTTCAACCATGAAGAAGCCATCATGCTTAGCACTGGAGATACCCAGATTAACAAAGCAAGGTTCCCTCCCTCAAGAAAATCCAGTTTCCCACTATGTTCATGCTTGTTCTTTATGAGCCTTTCATTGTTCTCAGTCTGAATGGCTCGGTGATTATTAAGAAATGCAAATAGACTCATGTTGTTTATTGACATTTATTTATTTTTTATTTATTCAGTAAAATATTTTTAATTGCCATTATTAAATGCCATAATTTTCTATCGCTATTTCCTCTTCTCTGAAGAATAATATAAAACTATGAGACGTGAAATGAATTTAGGCATCCAATCAAACAGTTTTTCTTTAAAAGACTTATAAAAACAACAGATGAACTTCTGATCAACACTCAGGCACACAGCTGTTTTCTAGGACAGTCTTGCAAGTTCCTGACTCACCCTAAGCCATCTTCATGCCATATTGCACTCCTACCCCAGTTCTTCCACTCTATTCTTGAAATGTGCTTACGATCATGAGCATTCTCTTCTGAGAATGATCTTTGGTTTCCAAGTTAAATAAACGACAATAACAATGATTTCTCTAAGCAAGCCATTTAAAACTACTGTGAATTAGGCTTTATATAGACTTCTGTTTTGATATTCAAATTAAAGTATAATATGAACAAAAGTGAAAACTAATTAGTTTAGAAATAGTATTGCGATATTTAAACTTCCATTAATTTGCATAGGCATTTGCCTACCTGTTTCTAAATTAGGGTGATTATATACTAAATAATCAGACATAAAAGGGTATTAAAAGAATATGAAAATAAAATGGAACAATTTAATAGGCATAGTCATTTATTCCTTCTTTAGAAATCCCACAGCACAGAGTACCTGGTTCTGTCAAAGCCCTTATTACACTGAATTATAATTACTGTTTATAATCTATCTCTGACTAGGCAGAGAGCTTTAGGAGATCTTAACCTATTTATGTTTGGGTCCTCAGCTCTGACATAATGTCTGACACAGAGGATGATCAGCATAAATCTGTTGAATGAAAGAATAAGTGAGGAAAGAGAATGGGCTTGATTTCCTCAATCTGCCATTTATGGTGTGTGACCTCTTAACCTGCCTGAGTCTCATCTTCCTCATCTGTAATATGGGTGCAATAAAGAGTTGCAAAGAGTCTCAAAAGAGAGTCTGTGTGTGTATGCTACAAAGAATTGCACAGAGCCTGGCCTCCCTTCACTCAGTCAGAATTGATTACTTACTGAGCTAAACTATCGGACTCCCAGTTCCTGTCTTCATGAAGTGGCGTCTCGTGGGAATGATGCCAGGTAAACGGGCAACTGCAATTGGTCTGTTGAGTATATTGTGACAAAGGCTGGGCAAAGTACATATGCTACGGAGAACACTGGAAAGCCCTTATCACAGACACCAAGAATCTGCGGAGGATTCTTGGAGAATGTGATATCTAAGACCTGACGTATGTCAGATGAATATTTCAGGCAATGGAATAGGAAATGAAAAGTCCTGTAGGAAAGAGCAAGAGCGTGATGCAATGTGTGTAGGGGGAGATTCTTAAATTCCTCACATCTTAGCCTTGTTCCAAAGATCATACCACAATGCTTTTGTAATCTTCTACAGTTCATCACTTTCTAACTTGTACAGAAAAAATTTAAGCTAACTTATTCTTATTCTTTTTTTCTTTCATCATTTAGGAAGTTTTCTATCTAGAACTATATTTCCAAAAATTACCTAACTTAACCTTACTTATCACTCTTACGATTTAGCATATGTTCTACCAAAAGAAATAGCAGAATTACATCTCTGTGATGCAAAAAAACCCCAACAACTTAATAATGTTCCTGAATATATTGCCCATTACTAAATTAGTTTTTAAAAATCTGAAAGTATTTTACCACTGGGTGGTTTCACCTTTTTATTAATTACTGGTATTATGTGGCTTCCTGAAAGTAAAAAGAATACTCTCCCCAGAAATATTTATTTGAGAAAATTGGCAGTTTAATGAATGTTTATCACATTATATTGCTTTTTGTGGTTAGTCATTACATATTGGGTGTCACATTAGCATTTATGTTTCGTCTCTTTCATTTAAACACCACGATAGTGCAAAGCGTATTTTGTGTTGACGGATAGAGATACTGAATCATGTACTGAAGTCAGTTGTCCTAAAACATTGGCTTCTTTAAAGGAGCAGTGAAAAGAACATGGGAAAACCAGAAAATCTAGGTTTGATTCTTGGCATAACCATGAACTAACTCTGTGGCTGCAGGCAGGTCACTTAATCTTCTATTTTATTTAATAATTATTTTGTTTATCCTACTAATTTACACTTTAAACTACATAGAAATAGTGTTTGAAGGAGCTATCAACAGAGATTAGTTATAAAATACATACTTAAAATTTAAGTATGAGTAAATTTTAGATGTTATTTTAAAAAAAATCTTTTTGAGCACTATTTACACTTTGAACCACTTTGAGCACTACGTAAATTCTGTTTTACGACATCATTGTTTACTTCATAATCATCCTTAAATATCAATATTCGAAATGAACTGTAGAAACATCAATAGAGGAAGAAATGTTAAAATGATTTTAATGGATCCAGATATCGAAAGCCATGCATGAAAATAAGAAAGAATATGCTATTATAAGATTTTTGAATTTTTTAGAAATTTTGGTTGCAAAATAAGCTTGAAAGAACAATTTCATGGGCTGAGGGGAAGAAACGAGCTATGAAATAATTCCCATAATATTCACACCATAAATCAAATAGTTTGCTTTGTTCAGTTTGACCCATCAAGTATTATACCCACTATTCTCTTAAAAAGAACATCCAGTAAAAAAAGATCTGTTGCTTTCCTGATTTCTAAAAGAACAGAATTGTTAATTACCTTGGAAGATGAACATGGCTTTAGCACACTTTTATTGCACAAATCATTACTTTTTCATCTCCAAATTTCCTAATGATAAGAAACAGCCTATTTTAATCAAATTTGTTTCCCTTATGCTTCTTAAGTGCAAAAGACACCCATCTGGGCCTGATGATAATGATGCCATGAAATGGAAATTTAAGTTTTAGACCACAGTTAGGGCAGTCTTCTACTAAAAATAAGTGGCCATTTGATGCTACCACATCTTGTTTTGCAAATCTATCCTCACACAGCAAATAATCATTTTTGGTACAAAAGTTAGTCTAAAATTCTCCATTAGTGGTTAGTAATGGATCATAATATTACATATCTTTAGAAAGTGCATTTGGAAAATGAAATGCTGCAAATGATGGCCATATAAGGAATATTAATATTGATATGAGACACATTTGTAGGGGACAGATTTCCTTTTTTTACTGACAACTGCCAGCACAGAATATTTTCCACTTTCTTGAGGAGAAGGACCTCCAATGTTCCATCGAATGGTAGGGATAGATCTTAAAAAATTCTGCAATTTGCAGTGCTATAATATATTAATACTCTGCCTTATAGTGTCCTAGCTGCTTGAATAGAATGATTAATAATTGTAAGTTTTACAGTAGATATGATAAGATAAATCAGAAAGCAGTTTTGGAATGCTAAACATATCACAGGCAAATAATATTAGCTTGTGTCTAAATTAAACCTAAATGCTTGTAGCAAATTTCCATTTTTCATCATTAGCGTATAACTGAAAAGGTATGAATTTCAAGCAAGTGTCAATAAAGAATTGCACTTACAATTTTACTTTCAGCATAAGGTTATATACATTCCCATTGTAGTACCACTAATGACAGATGAGGTGGGCTCAATTTCCAACAGGGTCAAAACTGGCAAAGATACTTTTGCTAAAAATAGAATTAACCAAAATCATCTAATTATAAAGACATTAATTCTGCCCCCCTTTATTCCTTGTTTTAAAAGGAATTCAGTTTATTTACATAAAGAAAAATATGCATATGGTCAATTCAGTTTGGATGAAGCTGTCACTTTTAATTTTCACAATGTAATGAATAATAACGATTAGGAGTTGACATTTACAGAGCACTCATATGAGCCAGGCACTGTTCTATTACATTCGCTATTTCATTCACCCTTTTCAAGAACCTTTGAGGTTGACACTGCTTTGCAGAGGCAGCATCTGAGGCACAGGGAAGTTAAAGAACTTGTTTTAAGGCCATAAATCTAACAAGTGATTTAAACTCTGACAATCTGACACTGGAACATGCTCAATGTGTATTTGTTCATCTCTCTCTCTCTCTCTCTCTCTCTCTCTCTCTCTCTCTCTCTCTCTGTCTCTCTCCCTGGAGCAGGAAAATGAAAGACTCATTGAAGGGTGCTGCTCAGTTCAAGTGCTAATTACTAAACACAGACTTTGCATCCCTAAACCACAATTTGAACTAGCCAGCTGTTTAATTTAAGGACCCAATGGGGACTTTAGCATGGGGACTCAATGGTCCTGTAGCCCACGGCTGCTATAGAAACTTTGCTAGAACTTACCTCGAGAAATGTTAGGTTTCTCTGGCTGGTGTAGAACAGTTCAGCCACAGGTCTAAGGCAGCCCCAATGCAGCAAAGGGAGATAAAACTGTACAGCATAAGAACACTCTGATGGGAGAGAGGAAATCTGAACTCAAACCAAGCCTTAGTTTCCTCATCTATAAAACACAGAATCTATTCACTTCCCTGCTTCTGTGTTATTATAGAATAGAAATGAAGCAACAAGCATGAAAGTGGTCTGCAGGCAGCTGAGATCAACACAACACAGGCATTACTATGAAGTTAAGGTTGAAACAATCGTTAGTCACAAGAAAGGACCAGTGGATGTGATATCATGGCTAGATCTACATGTCCTAATATACTTAGCTAGAAAAAAAAAATATTGCTTCGGTTTCAATTTTCCCTTGGTCAGCCTCTAGGAGCATACATCTTTAGAACTCCACAAACGTGATTGCATTATAGAACCAGAAGAGTTCCTGTGTCTTATAAAGATCAGTTCTATATGGACCACTCCAGGATGTTCAAACATTTCAAGGAAGATTTTTAGTAAGTGAATCTGTAGAATAACATGAAATTTGAATGAAAGGAGACACAAGATAGCACAAAAGAGCACTAGCCTAGAATTCAGAAGTGAGGCCTGAAGTAGTTTCATGACATTCTCTTATTCCAGAAATATCTACTACCGAGGGTCCAGCCTGTGTCAATCATTATGGATACTAAGACAGACAGACATAGCTTTCCGCTTTTTGGAAATTCACAGACTACTAAGGAAGCAGAAATTATACAAAAATGTCATAAAATAAGTTATCGATGAGTTTGAATTTTAGTTTTCTTAGCTGTTAAATGAGGATTTTAGTGTAAATGATTGTCAAGGTCCTCTTCACTCTTATTACTATGACCAATCTTTTAAAAAGTGGCAATCTAGAGAAAAGTCAGAATAGAGGATGATACAATGACAATTAAGAAATAAGAGTGGAAATGCCAGAGCATGTAACTTAATCATTAATTAGATCTTGATGTGAAGATAAGGGATAAGCAGATCTTGAAGAGTGAATTAAATTTTGCCAGAAATGAAAGTATTTCAAAACTTTTCAGATAGCGGGAACAAAATAATCAAAAACTTTCATATTTGTCTATATTGTATCACAATAGCTTCTACTTATTGTCATCCCTGTACCAAGCAATTATGACATAATTTAAATTATGCTATATCATTAACTCATGCAGGAGCTCTATGATGTATTGTTATCCTAGTCACAGATAAAACAAGTGGGGTTTATAGAGATAGTCCCTATAGCTACAAAATGCTACAGCCATATTTGCACACTGTCTCATTCCAAAGCCTGTGCTTATGCATGTTATCGCCTTCCATTTCGTGAGTTACTTTTGTGCAAGGAGCCCC
>RJWJ010037959.1:0-15242 GCA_004363605.1 Indri indri
GTCATCTTGTCAAAAACTTTTGCATTTCCCTTAAGCAAATTTCAGCTTAAGAGAACAAGCCTACTTTTATAAATGTGGAGCACTTACTCTTTTAAATTAATTACTATGCAAGCCATTTGCAAAGTACTCAATACAGTAACTTTGGGTTATATATAGTATAATATTAAATCATACTAAAGGAACTCTTTTGCTAAAATTATATAAAAGTAATCTAATTTCAAATGATACCAAAAACAAAATTATTGTTTTCAGATAAAATATTAAAATATAACAGCTTAAGGTATTTTTACTTATGTAATGTCTTTACCTGATAATACTTATAATAAACAAGCCCATAATCACAAATCAATATGAATTGAAAATAGAAATAGATTTGTGATTTATGGCAGCATTAATGCAATTTCAAATCATTTGCCAAATAACCTATAATAAAATACATGTATACCCAGAAAACAAACCTGTAACGTCCTATATATTTAGGAAAACTATAGCATCTTTGGTAGTTAATTAGGAAATTCCAGTTTGACAGTGTGCTAAAGCGTTTCACAATGCACATGAATAAAGTCTGTTCTTCAGATGTCAATTTTCAAATAAACATAGTTTCAAAAATAAAACCAAGCAGCTCTTCCTCCTAGGTCTCTTATTGGCTAAGTTGTAAATAACTTTTCGCATAGTCAGAGAAATTACATTTTAAATATTTTTGATGGTATTGTGCTCAATATTTATTAATATCAATATTTTTATCAACAGATTACAAAGTAAATGAGAAGTAAACAAAGCATTGTGAATATACCTGTCATACTGCAACCAAGCCACTTGTTTTCAATCCTTCCATCTTAATAAATAGATTTCAAAAATGTACATAAAAGTCTAAACTATCCTATCTTTGTTGGTTTCCTAACAATCTCTTATTTTTCAACAGTGCTTTGATTAAAAGTTCAATGGAACTTTTAAAACCATTAATCAACAGAGTTCCCTGCAAGCATGATTTTTTTTCTCTTTTCAGTGAATATGAAAACAAATCTGAGCACTCAAAAAAAGAAGAAACAAGTCACAACCCAAAGTCAAAGACACATACTTAATATTTAGCATGTCTAACCATGTGCCACACTGCCTTCTTAATATATGCTACGCTTTCAACATGGAACTACACAGTCAAGATTTTCCAGACGCCCATTCCCTACAAGATTGCTGTCTTTTGCAGAGCTCCAGTTTGCAGAATTCCCTGGCTCACCTCTTAAAGCTAGCATTTTACATTTTAAAGTATTCTGGAATAATACTTCCTCAAGCCCCAATGTAGATGCTGAAAAGGCCAGACCCACTACCCTTGGAGTAGACCTCTGAGAGTGAGACTTCCTCCTTGAGAAAGAAATGTCAGCAGCTAAGGGTAGGGGGCTTGCTAGGAAACAGGCAGATACTCAAAGAAAGGGAAGGTCATATTTTGTTTAGTTTTTTAGAGAAAACTAGAAAAAGATAAGAATAAAATTAAATGGTCTACCATTATGTTAAGTGAAATAAACTAGGCACAGAAAGACAAATACCACATGATCTCACTTACATGTGGATTCTAAGAGTCAAATCGTGGAATGGTGGTTCCCCAGGAGATTGGGGGAGATATTGGTCAAAGAGCACAAAATTTCACTTAGGAGGAATAAGCTCAAGAGATACATTGTACAGCATGGTGACTACAGTTGAGAACAATGTATTACATATTTGAAAATTACTGAGAGAGTAAATTTTAAGTGTTCTTACCACAAATAAATTATGAGGCAATGCATATATCAGTGACCTTGATTGAGCCATCCCACAATGTAAACATATTTCAAAGCATATACAAGATTTGTCAATTTAAAATAAATAATTTTTTTTTAAAAAAACTTCAACAGGAAGAAAGAAACAAAAGCTGGATAATCCAAAAGGAGATTGTTGTTAGGCTTAATTATTACTGCCTAGTAAAGCTGAAGATTCTTTCCCAGTGCTTCACACTAATGTGTGGTCAATTTGTTACCAGGTGATGGCAATTTAAGTACAGATTTTGAGAACAGTGTTTAAGAACTTTTATAGCAATTTGACACAGTAAGTTATCTGTTGGATCTAATGACAAAACATCTAGGCTTATAGCTTTTATGTCTTTTTTTTATTCCATTTTTCTATTCATTCATTTTTATTGTATTTTACAAAAGTATTGGTCCATGATGGTTTAAAATTTTTTCGAAAAGTCGATTCTTTACCACAGTAGTGTAAAAAGCCATGGTTTATGTACATTCTCTCATTTAATCTTCGCATGAAACCTACAATGTAGATACCACTACCACCCTCATTTTTTAGTGAGAAACCAAGCTTAGAAAAATGAAGTAATTTAGCAGCTGTCAGAGTTTGGCTTTGGAGCCTGTTTCACACCTGATGCTGTTTCCTCATTTTGGATAATGTTGCTAAACTGGACACCAGATCCCAGAATTTGCATCCAGTGGCATATTTTGTCTTTGAGTTTCATCAAGGAAATTATGAGAGTTAAACTCCAAACAGAATTTTTTCCTTTATATGTAAACTATGAATTAATTACTTGTGAATTTGTCTACGCTTTGCTCATACCAATTTATTTTTTCAAGCTTTTCCATCTCTTAAAAAGTTTCGCAAACTTACCGCCCACAATATTAAGTAAAAATTTCCTTTAAATTTCCTAAATTTAAAGCATATTGTCCCTGACTATGCTATTCTGAAATCTTCTGATCATGTTTTAGTTATTAAGATTTGATTCTTTGATGTTTTTTATATAGCTTCTTACTTTGGAATAATTATAGACTCACAGAAATTTGTGAAGATAGAACAAAAAGTTCTGTACCCATTGCCCACCTTCCCCCAATGGTAACATCTTATATAGTACATTATCAAATCCAGAAAATTGACATTGGCACAATATAATCAACAGACCTTACTGGGATTTCACTAATTTTTGCACACACTCATTTTTTTGTCTGTTGAAGTTTACACTTTGTTTGCAATGTTTAATCAGATTGTCCTCTAATTTTATAAGCAACATAAACAACGTGTTCTGCTAATCTCTGTTTCCTTTAGGGCAGCTCTTGGAATCAACATTGCAAGGATCCATATCATCATGGAATTTATGCTTGTGTTAGCAGTTCTTAGTCTTCTTTCCAAGGATAGACCAGGTCATCATCATCAGTGAGCACACCCCAAGACCATGGGGTGGCAGTTGATGGAGGATGTGGCCAGAGCTTGGGCATGGAGGGCTGGAGTGTCTATGGACATGCACAAGGCCCCTTTCGGCAAATAAATAAAAGTATTGATTGTGATTAATTACATTGATGGAGCTCTAATGGTGACTTGTATTTGCATTCTTAGAATAAATTCTAATTGGTTATGATGAATTATATTTTGACACATTGCTGAATTTAATTTGGCACTATTTTAATGCTTTTTTTACATCGATAGATAACATTGTATGTATTTACCATGTAAAATATGATGTTTTGAAGTGCATATATACATTGCAGAATGACTAAATCTAGCTAATTAACATATGCATTACATCACAGTTATCATTTTTGTGGTGAGAACATTTAACATCCATTAACAAAGAGCATTAACAAATGCTCTTAGCATTTGTCAAGAATATAATACAATATATTATTTACTATAGTCATCATGTTGTATAAGAAAGCTCTTGAACTTATGCCTATGTAACAGAAATTTTATACCTTTTGACCAATATCTTTCCCACACTTCCCAACACCCCCACCCTCTAGTAACCCCCATACTACTCTCTACTTCTATACGATCAACTTTTTTAGATTCCACATATGGGTAAGATCATACGGTATTTGTCTTTCTGTGCCTGGCTTATTTTGCTTAACATAATGTCTCTCAGGTTCATCCACACTGTTATAAATGACAGAATGTCCTTCTTTTTATAGCTAAATAGTATTCTATTATGTATATATACCACATTTTCTTTATCCATTTATCCACTGATGGATACTTAGATTAATTCCATATCTTAGCTATTGTGAATAAAACTACAATGAACATGGCGGTGCAGCTATCTCTTCAACATCCTGATTTCCTTTCCTTTGGATACATACCCAGTAGTGGGATTGCTGGATCATATGGTTATTCCGTTTTTAATTTTTTGAGGAATACGTATACTTTTTTACATAATGGCTGTACTAATTTACATTCCCACCAACAGAATTTGGAACTTTTTTCAATTGAAGGTTGTTATTTCTATGTTCATAAGTTAAACTGTAGCACAGTTTTTATAAGGAACCACGCTTATCTAATTTGGGCACTAAGGTTATACTATCTTTATAGAATAAGCTAGAAAGCATTTCATCTTTAGCTTTCTCTGGAAAGAAATTACCCATCTACTCTGGTAGATATTACCCATTAAACTGTTCCTGTCTGGTGCTTTTTTAATGAATAGATTTTTCATCACAATCTCATTTTCTTCTATCTTTATTGGCCTATTTATAGTTTCTTATCTCTTCTTGAAGCATTCTTATTATATATAGTCTATGAAAATAATTTATTTTATAATATTTTAAAGTTTATTAGTATAATGTTCTACACTGAATGCTCTCAAAATTTTAAAATCTCCTCCATATCTGAGTTTGTCATATTTTCTCATTTCTGATACTATTTGTATCACTTATTTCTTGATATAACTTGATAAATGTTTTAAAATATTTTACTGATCATTTCAAAGAACAAATTTTAGGTTTGATTTATTATTTACCATATCTATTATGTTTGGTTTAATTTTCTATATTAAATGTATGATTTTTTATTCTACTCTCTTTAATTTACTTTTTCTTCATTTTTCCAACTTCTCGAGTTGAATGCTTTGCTTATTTATTGTCAAACTTTTATCTCCTGATCAGTGTATTTATGGCTGTAAAATTTCCTAAGTACAGTTTTTGGTGTTATCCCACAGGTTTGAGATATGGTCCACATGCTGTTTTATTTCTAAATGGTTTAAAACTATAGTTTCGGTTCTCTTTAGAAAATTTTAGGATTTTTCAAAAGCTATCATTTATTTATTCCTAATGTTATTTTCATGATGGGCAAATATTTTGACCAGTACCATTTCAGCTTTGAGGAATTCTTGTGTTTTTTTGTTTTCTTTTTTTGTCAAATATATGGTCAATTTTTGTAATATATATATTTTGAAAGGAATATGTATACCCTCATGATTTGAATATACAATAGTTCAATCATGCTGAATATTATTCAAATATTCTAGTTTTTTATTTATTTTTTATTTTCTTGATCTATTGATTTTTTTTAAACTTTTTTTTTTTCCTGTCCTAACTTTCTTCCGTAAAATATAGAACAGGGACAAAATAGCTTCTTCATCCTTGAATCCCTAGCAGAGCCTTTAGTTTGCAAACTATGTGACTTACATTCGATGTTTTGCTCTCTCAACAGAAAAGCTCTTTTCAACACTTTCAAGTTCTTTAACTCTTTCCTGTTCCATGATGTGTGGATTATGCCTACACAAGCAAATGGACTGAACAAGGCCCAGACAGTGTCGTTCTGTCATAAGAGGCTCATTAAAGTCAGAGGCTTTATCTTATTCATCAATATATCGTGCAGAACCTAGAGTGTCTACTGGCACACAGCAGGGTACTGAATGAGTGTGGAATGAATGAACAAATATTTAGCCCACTAGTACATAGGTGGGTTGTTTTCAAATGGCACAAGGTCAAACTTGGCTTCATTTTCCACTCCTGTGCCCTCTGTATATTCAGGACCTATTAAATAGTTTTCAATATCCAGAGCAAGAAAGCCAACCTTATCAAAGTGGAAACAAGTGCTCTACTGGGATCACTTTGCCATGTAGATGGAACTATAGAAAGGTCACCTAAACGTCCTAATTCTTTAGAATGTTAAAGCCTGAAATGCTTCTCAATCCAACTGAGGCTGAACCTCGAGTTCTATTTTCTACATCAGGTTGCAAAGTGTGTGTGAAAGACAGATCATCCATTCACTCTAGGCAATATTAGCATTTATTCCAGATCACCACTAAAGTGACCTGGCTTTGGCTGTCAGTGTATGTTGAATGTGAGGATGGGCTATGTGAGCAGATTGGTCGGGTCCTCTTGACCTCCTTTCCTATTCATCTCTCATCTCCTCATCAACACCTAAAATTCTATAAAAAAGACATCTGCACTTGAATGTTTATAGCAGCACCATTTCACAACTGCAAAGATGTGGAAATAACCCAAGTGCTCATCAATACATGAGTGAATTAATAAAATGTGGTATATGTATATCATGGAGTTCTACTCAGCCAGAAAAAACGATGGTGATCTAGCACCTCTTGTATTATCCTGGATGGAGCTGGAGCCCATTCTACTAAGTGAAGTATCACAAGAATGGAAAAACAAGCACCACATGTACTCACCATCAAATTGGTATTAACTGATCAACACTTATGTGCACATGTAGTAATAACATTCTTTGGGTGTTGGGCAGGTGGGAGGGGAGAGGAGGGGATGGTTATATTCACACCTAATGGGTGCAGTGAGCACTGTCTGGGGGATGGACACACTTAAAGCAGTGCAAAGGCAATATACGTAAACTAAACATTTGTACCTTCCTAATATGCTGAAATAAAAAATTAAAAAACTCCAAAAAAAAAAAAAAAGAAAATGAAAAGACCACCCACAGAATGAGAGAGAATATTTGCAAATCATGTCTAATATTCACTAGTTCTTTTTCTTGAAATGTCCATTGCACTTTGATAAGCAGCAGCTGTGTATTTATGAGTATTTTCCACTTTTATCAATAAAATGTTAAGGAGGCACATTTAGGATTGAGATTTAATAATATTGGTATTTTTCATTGCTTTATTCAAGATATCCTGCAAGTGAGTGACAGTGAAGAACACAGTGTCCACTGCCACAGTTGGAGCCACTGCCTTTGTCTGTGCTGAGACACCAGCACTTTGACCTTTTGTACCATCAGTGCAAATGCCAACACAATGCAAAAGACAAATAATGTCCTAGTAATGTTACATCAATAATTCTGACCACGTGGACTTCTGAGAGGATCTCAGTGAAGCCCCCAGCAGTTCACAGACCATGTTTTGACAACAATTTAGAGACAGTATCCAAAACTCAATACAAGAAGCCTGGGGAAAGTCACTAGGATCAACCAGACATCTAAATTATGAGTCCAGTGAACTTCTTAAGCCCTTCATTCTGTATTTTTTTCCTGTTCTATCTCTGAAAATGTGTTACAATTATGTGAATAATTATCTAGGTTAGTACATTGTTTTTTCTCTTTCAAAAGGAGGATGACTTTGGGGGTTTCCCCTAGAGAGTTCCAAGGTATTTGAGACTCTACTTTGAAAATCACAGGATAATGTTCAGTGCTGTGTGGTCTCAGCAGAAAATCATGGAAATGCTGTCCTGTCAGTTGTGCTAAATTATGAGAAATTCTTAGAACCTGAGGACCAACATAATTGAAATTTGGGGAAAGAGGAGGAGGAGGTAGGGAGTTTTACCGACTATTTGGTTTTTAGCAAAACAGTGCTAGGCCTTTGCTCTCTAAATCTAAATATGGTAGTTTGAGGTCTAACTTACTTCAGAAAAAAATATTTTCATTAATGTGTATAAAAAGAAATTTATAGCTGCTATAATGAAATAGAAAGCAACCAGAAATAAATTCCTATAATAAAGGAAATCGAGTATGCTGTATAGTTCCCTAGATATTCCAGTTAAAATATTTCACCAACTTAATCTAGTTACCTAGTAGTAAGACAATTACACAATAAAGATTTAGGATTGATGTAAAGTTAGGGTTCAGTTGTAATCTTGGATGCTTATAAAAAAATACTTCTTATGGGAAAGCAAGCCCCTTGGCAATCTTTGCATTGTTGTGTTCAATTAAGTCACAATTTATTCTGTTTTTGTTTTTAATGGGACTCGTCATTTACTGTCATTACTGGCCCACTGGAGAGAACACTTGAGGGTTCTCTTTATTTTTCTCTTCAGGACAGAATCTAAAACACCAGAGCTTGCTTTTTCTAGCAATGGAAAAGCTTGTGATTTATGGAAAGCCAGCTCCATCTAGCTGTCCATCCTGGCCAATCCTCTGTCCATGTTCCATCAACATAAAATAGCATGTATAAGCTATAATCAAATTAAAGTTTCTTCTAAAACAGATCCTTACCAAATGGATAGATCAGTGCCCTCATGTATAAATACTTTGAAAGATATTGATACATATCCATTTATTCCCATCATATTTTTCTCCTTTTTATCTTCTTTGAAAATAGATGGAGTTGGTTATTCTGAGGAAAAACTCTGAGATCTGCGTTACATTAAAACACTCCCACACACACACTTCACCTCCTTTATTAAGTTTGAAATCTAGGTTTAACATTTCATGAAGGTTAAAAGGTAACCAGATTAAGTGTTCAAATGATATTACATATGAGGTTGTTTATTATGTGCATATAGGTTTTTATCAAAAAAAAAATGCTAAAACAGTTCTCCTGAGACTTCTGAAGAAATATTCTCCAATCTCTCTTGTCAAAATCAATCTAAAAATATTTAGCATTGTGTAAATCTTGTGGTAGCCACATGTATCTTTATTAGGTCATGCCAATATTAAAGAGATTTACAAAAAAAATTCAGTCCTTGTAGCATATATTTCCTACATTGTTATTATTAAATTATTCTTAAATTTGGAAAATTAATAAACCATGTAGTTAATTTATGCTCATGGGTGAGGTTAGAAATTTACATTGTCACTACAATTTTATCACTAAAGAGATGAGCTAACATCTTTATGAATTCACTTAAAACCATTATTTCACTTCAAAGGGCTCTACATACATATCAAAATATGTTGCTTTAACACATTTTCAGTGCATTTTCATCAATATTTTATTTCGCTATCACCCAGCCTTACCTCTCGTCCCAAACAATAAAGCAGGGCAGTCAGGCAGTTTAACACAGCTTGAGTTCAGCAACCACCTTCCACTACAATCTTCATTCAAATATCAAAACGCACTCTAAGGGACAAAAGAATTTATCTGCAATCAGAAAACATGACTTTATAAACTGCACAGAATTTAAAAAGCTCCAAATGCACTCATTGTATGTGATTTCTTAGATTCCATGTTCTATTTGGCTCAAAACCTATATTTGTACTGATAATATTGCTGTTTATGAAGAGGAAAAAGAAGGATGTCATAAGTAAAAATCCACTTAAACTGCCTTTCTGTTGATGTTGAATGCTGCCCTTCGATTCCTTCATTCATCCACATAATACAATTTTGCAACACGGAGTTCTGCAGTATGCTCTATCCTTAGACTCTTCAAAGAAAATACATCCTAAGTTTCCCGCCACCCAGGCACTGTGCAGGCACTGTAAGGAATGATGACAAGCTTTACTTTTCTGTCATTAGTTCTCTTCAGGGTTAAGATATGGCTATGTTAAAACAAATTGATAAGCCACTTAAAGCCGTTGCATGATTTTGATTATCAGAAAAACCAGCAGAAAGAGATGGAACAGGAGTCAGAACTCATAGCCACCAGAAGCATGACAGAGAACCACGCAAATCTAAGGTAAAGGTGAGTGCCACAGTGAGTGTTACAGAGTAGCAGAAAGAGCAGGCGTCCAGAGTCTGTACTCAACACTTGTCAACTCTCAGCATCACTGTCACTGGCTATATGGCAACAAGTAATGCATTTCATTTCACTGGCTGTTTCTTCAAACTGGAAAGAACAAAATATTCCTGAAAGGACTGAAGTGAGAATTAGTATGTGGAAGTGCAAGATACAGAGAAGATACTCAAAATTTTGTAGTGACTTTTCCCACTTTTCTTTGGGATGAACACGAGTGTGAAGCAGAGGGTTACCAGAGACACTACAGGTCATGAAAGTAGGAAGAGAAAAACGTGGGTGATCTTAATTCCATAAGCTTAAGGGCCTGAAAACCAGCTTTACATTTGCTGAGGACTAGGACACACCCTAAAAGCCAAAAAGTGTTTTGGTCAAGCACACACACAAAAAAGGACTTTATAGGCTATTTTGAGTAAGGGCTCTCAATATTTCCAATATATACCCCAGGTAATTCCCAAATCGATTTTAACCTCTAAAATGTGCTCTCACCAGGAATCAGGTAGGCGAGACACTCTCAAACTACCTTTTGTGCTTTTCCTCCTCTCTTTTCTCTCATCACATCTTTTTAGTTTGTCACCTTCTAAACACAACTTCAAATGATTTCTATGGTCATAGAACCACCACTTTTTTGTTTACGGAAAACGTAAACACTTCCCCGTCCTTAAATTTCAGGATTCTCTGAGATGAAAAAGAACCAATTAGACATGCTATAACTGAAAACGTTTCAAAAGGAAATTCGAAGCATTGTCTAAATCAACTAAATTTGAAACTTCCATGAGATGCAATAGATTAGAAACCATCTCCTCTTTCCTAATGGTCCCCATTTACAAGATCACTAATATATTAATAGAACCTCACACGGAGTAGAAATTACCTCCATATCTCCATTTTATATTGCATAAATATGGGCAAATTAGCTAAACCTCAGGATTCTAAAGCTTTTGGTTCACCTGTTTTGTATAATCCAAGAACCCAGAGTGGTAGAACCAATCTCCACAGATAGGTATTTACAGGGCAACAGCACACAATGTTCTCTTTCATTCTTGAACTGGGCAAATCTCATAAGCAATGTTATAACTGACTAGTCCTCAAATTAACAGCGTCATCTTTCATTTATAAATTAAATAACTTTGCCTTCAGTAAATTTACCATAATCCTTTGTTAATCAATACATAAATTCTCATTAGTCTTCTCTGTAATTTCCTTTCATTTACAGTGATTCCTAAATTTGGCTAACTCTAAGAAGGCTATTTGTGGATAATGTTTAATTGCTATTGTAGAAGAACTTTTAACATAGCAGTACTGTAAGAGGCCCTGCTGCTAAAAGATGTGAAACACGGGGACAATTACCTGAACTACAAATGATCAATGATGCCATTTTATTTGTGAATATTGGTGAATGTGGTTTCATTTGCTCTAAAACTTTATTTATTTAAGAAAATTCTCATGCAGTGCTCACTATCAGCCAGGCACTGCTGTGTGTGTGTTACAAATATATACCGTCTAAGCAGAAATTACTTTTTTAAAACATGACATTGAAACTACCAGAATCCTTTTATTTGAAAGATGTGTGACAACAACAGCAAAAAACTATATTCACCCGCTTTGTTGTCTTACGAGCAAAACAGAAAGCAAATTAGCATTGATGGCACTGGCTTTCATTTTGATTAGAATACCCTCTCCTGGTACTTTTACATATTCATAGCATTGTAGCAATTGATAGTTCTTAAATTTCTCTAGAAATCAATCCAGATTATGAAACTTGACTATCATGGCACCTAGTTGTCACCTATCCAACTTTACCCACGGGAACAAAGTGTCATTTTCATTACATTTCAATCTCATATTGATTTTGTTTCATGGTGAGAACCGAATTCCAAGCATTTGCAAACTCCCAGTGGTTCACACCTCCTAAGGAGATTTCCCTGGAAAACTGTCTACTCCATTTTTCAGTTCCTGCAGTGCGCACAAACCTCACAGAGGCAGTGCTATACGGAGGGAACCGAAAGACAAGGGAGGTGACTCCCTAAAACAAATAAAAGACTAATTTAAATGTCTCATAATAATTCACCACACTGCAGCGCAGAAACCAGGTAAACAGGCCATTACTTTCGCATTCACTGTGCTAACATGCAAGCACATCAGCATTACACCTGACAGAATCTATCTCCTCTGAATACCAAAGAGAGCTAAACGGTGCCAGAGCCCAAGACAGCAAAAGCACCAAGGGCTCTCATACATCTAGCTCCTACCCTATTCTGTGCTTCAAGAAATGGGGCGCATCATAGGAAAAAAAAAAGAAGAAACCCTGAGAGATCTAAGATGTGACTTTCACAATCAAAGAGGGATAAATTTAGGCTAGTCACACTCAGAGCCTCTACCAAGAAAGTTTCAATGCCAAAAACAAAGGGCAAAACAAAAGATGAAGATAAAAAGAACTGACAGGCAATGCCATCCACATTGATACTGAGCTTCATTTTAGAAAAAGAAGACAGAAAGGGATAACTGGAGTAACTTTTTGGGGGAGAATGCTCTGTTTAATCCTTATTTCTTACGTTTTCTCCCTATGAAACAAACATTAGCATCACTCCAACTTCTTCCTGTCCCCCTTCCTCACTCCAGTCCAGGGGAGGAGAAATAGCATATGAGCTTGATAAGTTTGGAGAAGAATTTGGCGACTTATCTTTGTGGAATGTCCTGTCCCAGTCTAGTGATGTCGAGATGTGGGGGTGAAGAACAGCAAGTCTGCTCAGTTCTGGGTTCAAAGTCAGCAAGCTCTCTAGAGTGACAGAACTAAGGCTTCTCATTCGACCTGAACTCTATTGGTGGCAAACAGGACATTTGTTTTATCCCATATTTACTCTTTGTTTTATTTCTCAACTTGCCTGGACCCCAAGTGGGGAAAGGGTAGCCACTTATTGAAGACCACTGTGGAGATCCCTTACACCTTCATTGTTCAAATACAGTATGAATCCAAATGCATTTCTCCACAAATAGGGCTACTTTTAAAGAGAATCAGGTCTTTAGCGTGTTTAAGGTCCCTGTTCTCCAACTTCACCACTCCTTTTCTGCCAGTGAATCTCCAGCCACCCCTTTCCCAAGCTTATCCTACCCTCTTGCTGTCGTCCCTGTCCCTATTAAAACTTGTTTTAACTTTTTTTGTTCACACCTGGGTGTAAATAACTCATACCAGTTCATAGTATGCTAGCCACCAGAATTCAGCTCTTCAGATCCCTCAGGATTCTTTAAGGTGCCAGACTCACAAGGCCTCAAAAATAAACCTAATGTCCTTCTAGAAAATTCAGTGACACACATGTAACCAGAAATAACAAATGCACCTAAGAAAAGTTACTGATTTTATCTAGTGTGTTTTTGTAGTGGAAAGGAATCTGAAGTCTATGCATTTCAAAGAGTATTTTTATCAAAGAAGCAAATAATTTTAACGGAGATAGACTGTATCCAAAATATAATTTTTTCCATTAACATTGAACTCAGTTTAAATGTTGCCTCATTGGTAATATCTGATCTCATTTTCTCACATATGAGAATTTCTTCCTCATCTGTGCCATTCACAAAGTCCACATGGCTCTTCTCCACCCATTTTCCACACTGCCTTGGGATTGTCTGCACATCTATCTGCACATTGGTTTATGATCTCCTCAAAGATGTAGTCAGCACCTCGTCTTTGCATTCACACTCTGACACCCAGAAGTGTTTCATAGATGTCTGGGGAGTAAAATAGAATTGTACCAAATGTCAGAGCCCAATGAGAAAAGGAAACAGAGGGCTCTTATTAATTAAAAGATTAATGAAAAGATTAATCTTTTATTGGAAAAACAAGAAGTATCAGAGAAGCTCTAAGAGGCAGAAGAAAATAGAAGTCTGAAAAGAGGAGAAAAGTTAAAGAACCCAATAGAAATAACTTCAGAGGCAGACGAGAGCATGACAACCACATGTAGAAGCGTCAAAGATGTTGAAGTACTCAGACTTGTGTCAGCAGAGAGCAAACTTCCCCGTTAAGACAGATGGAGAATGGTCATGCAACAGCAGTGGTAACAGGGACAAGAACAACAAGACAGATGATTAGGACCACTCTGACTTGGAGCAAACAGCCACTGGCAAGGATCTTAAAAGGTCCTTCTTCCACTATCTAGAAAACTAGCTGCAAAAAAATTCTCATTCTCCCAAGCTAAGGTCAAAGACCTCCAGCCTTAAACTTATGAGTTAAAACCCTAAAAGAGGAACTTTAGTAAGTATGAAAGAATTTGAAGACACAACAGGATCTTCCATTTAAGGAATTGAATCTTTCAGTTAATAATAAAGAACAAAGACAATACTGAATGAGCATGCAAAAAGTCAAATGTTAATAACTTGTATATTATTCAGCCTTTAAAAGGAAGGAAATTCTGACACATGCTATGACATGAATGAACCTTGAGGACATTAGGGTAATTGAAATCAGCCAGGCACAAAAAGACAAATACTGCATGATTTCACTTATATGAGATTTCTATGAGTAGTCAAATTCAGAATAGGTGTAGAGTTTCAGTTTTGCAAGGTGAAAAAGTTCAGGAGATTGGTTGTGCAATAACATAAACATAGTTAACACTACTGCACTATACACTTAAAAATGGTTACGGTGGTAAATTTTATTATGCATTTTACCACAATAAAAGTAAAAAATGTTTAAATCTTAAGAACTTTTTAATAAACCAATAATATCACAAATGATCTTCATTCAATTAGCTTCAAGAAACGAAGAAAGGAAAAGAAAGAAACACTTCAATTATAGCCCAAGTCATATAAATATATTGGAATCAATTGTTCATCTTAACTTTTCACAGAAGTAACACGCATTGCTCTTTAAAAATAAATAAATAAATAAAAAATCCAAACAAGCAACCAGCATGCTTCCAGTTTATTTCATGCTACATCTTGAATTCGGTTAAAAAACACAAAGTAAAAATCCTCTGATAGTGGAAGCATTCAATATTTACCCACTTGCCTCCAAACTGGATAGGTTTTGCATTCTTATGCATTTCTCTCAGATTTTTGTGCTTAGATTACGTTTTTTCTTTTGACTTTTGAAAAGTGCCTGAAACCTATTTCCTCATACCTATGCAATAATGAGGGATGAAAAAAAGATTTGTTTGATTAGAAATATTTAGGGGTGAGCAGAAAAATTTGCATTTCTGCTGACAATTTCTATACTAAGTTTGGTCCAGTGGGATTAGAAATCTCAGAGACATTAAACCTTGGAAATAAGAATTTGCAATGGAAAGGCTGAAAGAACTTAATTATAGCCAGTAGCACCACTGGAATACTTTAAGCATACTCAGATGTGCTGTGTTATCTTAAGAACCTAAAAAACAAACAAAAAAACCCAGAAAAGATGGAGGTTATAGATCAGACATTATAGGCATCACCAAAGAAGTAGTTTCAATTCTGGGTCATTTGTGGCAGCCAGTCTAACTACAGAGGAACATCTGAAGTGCTATTCAGGGAGCTAGAGAGATGCCACTCTCATTGCAACACTTGGGACCATTAAACATGAAGATGAATTTAGGTAACTTCTCATGAGTC
>RJWJ010037960.1:0-15242 GCA_004363605.1 Indri indri
CAGACAACCTACAGAATGGGAGAAAATTTTTGCATGCTACAAATCTGATAAAGGGCTGATAACTAGAATCTACTTAGAACTCAGGAAAATCAACAAGAAAAAATCAAACAACCCTATCAAAAAGTGGGCAAAGGACATGAACAGAAACTTTTCAAAAGAAGACAGAATAATGGCCAAAAAACATATGAAAAAATGCTCATCAGTGATTTCTTTCTTCAGTGTTTTGTAGTTCTTTTTGTAGAGATATTTCACCTTCTTGATTAAGTTTATTCCTAGGTATTTTAGTTTCTTTACAGCTATTGTAAATAGCATTGAGTCTTTGATTTGACTCTCAGCTTGATTGTTATTGGTATATAAGAATGCTACTGATTTGTGTACATTGGTTTTTTAACCTGAGATTGTGCTAAATTTATTTATCAATTCCAGGAGTCTCTTGGAGGAATCTTTGGGGTTTTCTAGACTTAAGATCATAATGACTGCAAAAAGCGATAATTTGACCTCATCATCCCAAGTTGGGATGTCCTTTGTTTCTTTCTCTTTCCTGATTGCTCTGGCTGGACTTCCAGCACTATGTTGAATAGAAATGGTGACAGTGGGTATCCTTTTTAGTGTCTTGCTCCAGTTCTTAGTGGGAATGCTTCCAATTTTACCCCATTCAGTATGATCTTGGCTGTGGGTTTGCCATATATGGCTTTTATAATTTTGAGATATGTTTCTTCTATGCCTTGTTTGTTGAGGGTTTTTATTAGGAAAGGTTGCTGACTTGTCAAATGCTTTTTCTGCATCTCTTGAGATGATCATATGATCTTTGTTTTTACTTCTGTTTATGTGATGAATCACATTTATTGATTTACATATGATGTACCATCCTTGCATCCCTGGGAAGAAGCCCATATGGTCAGGGTGGATTATTTTTTTGATATCCTGTTGAATTCAGTCAGCTACTGTTTAATTCAGGATGTTTGCAACTATATTCATACAGAATATTGGTCTATACTTTTCTTTTTTTCTTGTATCCTTTCCTGGCTTTGGTATCAAGGTGGTACTGGCTTCATAGAATGAATTGGGGAGGACTTCCTCCCTGTCGATGTTATAGAATTATTTCTGCAGAATACTTATCAACTCTTTCTTATAGGTCTGGTAAAATTTGGCTGTGAATCCATATGGTCCATGTTTTTTTTGTTGTTGTTGTTGGAAGATTTTTTTATTGCTGCTTCAATCTCATTGCTTGATATTGATTTGTTCAGGAGTTCTATTTCTTCCTGATTGAATATTGGGTGGCTGTGTGTTTCAAGAAATTTGTCTACTCCCTCTGTGTTTTAAAGTTTATATGCATACAGATTTTCATAATATTCACAGATGGTATTTTGTATTTCTGTGGTATCAGTTGTACTATCTTCTTTTTCATTTCCAGTTGAGCTTATTTGGCTCATTTTTCTTCCAATTCTAGTTTATCTAGAAAGAGGTCTATTAATTTTGTTTATGTTTTCGAAAAAACAACTTTCTGTTCATTAACCTTCTGTATTATTTTCTTGTTTTCAATTTCATTTAGTTCTGCTCTGACCTTAATTTTTCTTTTCTTCTGCCGGCTTTCAGTTTGCTTTGCTCTTTCTTTTCCAGTTCCTTGAGACATATAATTAGATTGTTAGTCGATTAACTTTCTGTCTTTTTTATGTAGGCATTTAAGGTTATGAATTTTCCCCATAGGACTGGTTTTGCTCAATCCTATAGATTTTTATAGCTTGAGTCTCCTTTGTCATTCAGGTCAAGAAATCTTTAATTTCCATCTTAATTTCCTTATTGATCCAATAATCATGGAGCAGCTGGTTGTTTAATTTTTATGACTTTGTGCGGAACTGAGTGTTTCTCCTGGAGTTGATTTTTAATTTTATTCCACTATTGTCTGAGATGATACATGGTATGATTTCAATTTTTTTGAATTTGTTGAGCCATGTTTTGTGGCCTAAAATATGATCAATCTTGGAGAATGTTCCATGTGCTAATAAGAAGAATGTATATTTGGTAGTTTCTGGGTAAAATGTTCTGTAAACGCCTGTTAGAACCATTTGTTCTAGAGGCTCATTTAAATTCAGTGTTTCTTTATTTCTTTTTTGCTTGGATGATCTGTCCAGTTCTGTCAGTGGGATGTTGAAATCCCCAGAAATTAGGATGCTGCTGT
This sequence comes from Indri indri, assembly GCA_004363605.1. Lineage (NCBI taxonomy): Eukaryota > Metazoa > Chordata > Mammalia > Primates > Indriidae > Indri > Indri indri. The sequence goes on from RJWJ010037960.1 coordinate 2,180, forward strand.
TTATCTCTTTGCTTGGATCTAGTAGGATTTGCTTTATGAATTTGGGTGCTCCTGTGTTAGGTGCATAAATATTTATTATTTTATACCTGTTGTTGAATTGTTCCCTTTATCATTATATGAAGACCATCCTTTTCTTTCTTTACTGTTATTGATTTAAAGTCAATTTTATCTGATATGAGAATGGGTACACCTGCTTTCCTCTGGTTTCCACTTGCACGGAATATTTTTTTCCATTCCTTCATCTTTAGTCTGTATGAGTCCTTGTGCATTATATGTCTTTCTTTAAGACAGCAGATATTTGGCTTGCATTTGTTTTATCCATTAATCCAGCCTGTGCTTCCTGAGTGGGGGAATTCAAACCATTGATATTGTTTGATAGAATTGATATGTGGGATGCTGTTCTTTTCATCCTGTTGGGTAGTACCTTATTGCTTTGTTTTACCTCTTGTACTGTTGATTTATATCATCTCTGAGCATTAGCTTTCTGGTGGCTTTACTCTGGTGGGTGACTATTGTGCTGATCCATGTAAAATGAAGTTCTGAGTATTTCCTGCAGGGCACATCTGCCCTCAGTGCTTTCTTGTCTGTAAAAGTCTATTTCTCTTTCATTTATGAAACTTAGTTTTACAGAATACAAAATCATAGGCTGCAGGTTGTTCTGTTTAAGAAGACTTAAGATGGGGCCTCAGTGGTTTCTGGCTTGTAAGGTCTCAGTTGAGAAGTCTGCAGTTAGCCTGATGTTACAAAGTAACAAAGTAACTTCCTTTGCAAATTACTTGGTGTTTTCACCTTGTGGCTCACAGAAGTTCCTCCTTTGTGTTGAGTTTGGCCAGGCTGATGACTATGTGTCTTATTGATTGCCTCTTTGTGATGAATCTCAAAAGTGTTCTTTGAGCTTCTTGCACCTGGATGTCTATATCTCTAGCAAAACCAGGGAAATTTTCCTCAATTAGTCCCTCAAATAGGTTTTCCAACCCTTGTGCATTTCCTTTCTCACCATCAGGGATGCCTGTGATTCTTATATTTGGCCATTTTACGTAGTCCCATATTTCCTGTAGATTTTGTTCATTATTCTTCATTCTCTATCTTTTATTTTTGAGTGCCTGAGTTAATTCAAAAGAGTTGTCTTCAAGCTCAGAGACTCTTTCTTCTGCCTGGTCTAGTCTGTTTTGAAAACTTTCCACTGTGTTTTGCATTATCTTAAATGAATTTTTCATTTCCAGAAGTTCCATTTTTTTAAATATGTTGATCTCTTTTGTGAATTTTTCATTAATTTCCTGAATTGTTTTTCTGGTTCCTTTCAGTTGATTTTTCATTTTCGATTGTATTTTGTTGAGCTTCTTTAACATCCATATTTGGGGGGAAGGGGGGGCAAGGGCATCATACGTAACATATTTGGAATTCTTTATCTGTCATTTCAATATTTTCATTTTGGTTGGTGCCCATTACTAGAGAGCTGGTATCATTGATTACAAAAGTGTCTTCAACTTCATGGAGCTTATGTTGAGAAATAAAATTTATTTTTTTATTTTTATCTTTTAATTACATCTATCCATGAACTTTTCTGAAGTCCCCTCATTCATATTTCCTATTACAAATAATGTATGTAATAGGAATCCAGAAAAGGAAGTACATCATATAATAACCATTTCAAAAATATCCAACTCAAGTTTATTTTGGGCAGAGGTTGATATGTTTTTGTACATGAAAGAATGTTTTTTAAAAATACATAAGAAATATAAACTAATTTTAATAACTATCTTTTACTATCATAAATATTGTATAGTTCTCCAAAAGCAATGATCTATTAATTTCACTTTAAAATTCTCTACAGAATGAGAAAAATAGTGAAGTTCATTTATTGACAGTATTTTTTCTCCTATTGCTTCAATTTAGAGAGATGCATCTGGATGGACAACTTATAAATTCCAAATAATTTGATTGTTTTATAATATACATATTAATATTTATATATCACATATTCTTGTAGATAAAATATTTGAAAGAGAAAGTATGGTGTTAGAAGTGCAATCTGACTTGATAATTCTCTTTATGAATATGTTTTCATATTTTCATATGCTATGTTAATGCCTGCTAAAGTTGTGATTTCTTATAATCACAGTGAATTGATGCCAGTTTAATGGTAGTACCACACTAGCAATTTGAAAGGATTGGAGACTTGATTTAATTTCGATATTTTATATTCTGTCTCTAATATATATTTTATTGGGACTTTTGTGACAGAGAATGAACAGAAGTTTTGGAAGAAATTTTCATTCTTGGAACCAACTGGTTATTTATATGTTGTATTTTAACATTTGGGAAAAGGAATGAACTTTGAAATGATAGGCCACCTCTAAAAACGATAGTCCCGGGCCGGGCGCAGTGGCTGACGCCTGTAATCCTAGCACTCTGGGAGGCTGAGGCGGGCGGATTGTTCTGAGCTCAGGAGTTCGAGACCAGCCTGAGCAACAGTGACACCCTGTCTCTATCAAAAATAGAAAGAAATTAATTGGACAGCTAAAAATATATATAGAAAAAATTAGCCGGGCATGGTGGCACATGCCTGTAGTCCCAGCTACTCAGGAGGCTGAGACAGTAGGATTGCTTGAGCCCAGGAGTTTGAGGTTGCTGTGAGCTATGCCACAGCACTCGCCCCAGGCAAGAGTGAGACTCTGTCTCAAAAAAAAAAAAAAAAAAGGTCCTAAGAGAATGTTATTCTTTTAAGTATTTAGGACATAATGTCAAAGAAAAAATGAAAAAATAATGGTATCTGAACACCTGTTTTTCCATTATGACAAAAGAATGAAATAAAACCCAATTCCATGTTTGCTTGATATTGAATGAACTATGATTATCTTTTAGTTTAGATCTAGATTATTTTAAAAATTTAGTATTTAATGGCAACATCCATACATAGTTGCTACCCAGAGAATTACTTAGTTTTACATTTCAAATATCAATGGATGAACCTGACATATGAGAACCTGGCTATAGATTTTAGGAATAAACAAGAAGAGACATTTTCCATGTGGTGAAACATATTGGGTATCTACTGTGGAGAACCAATCTTCTTAGATGATATGTTGATAAATATTTTATGTCAGCAAAGAACAAAGCATAAAAGGCAGTGCCGCGAATATGAAGAGGAAATAAAAAGCAGAAGCAAGCTATTTCAAACTGAATTAAATAAAAGCTTATATGCACAGGAAAAGGAGCAGGAGTATGAGGGACTTATTTTATCAGTGTGACAGATTAACTCACTGCACAAGACATGTTAAAAGGTTTTTTGAATAAACCAAATGCTGTCTGCCTTAGAAATCATCTGTGCTTCATGATTAGAAGACACAGATTCAAGATAATGGCTCTTTGGATACTCAAAATATAAATATTACATTTTGAGTATTTATAAAAGGAGAACATACTACTAAGAGATGAAATATTGCCTAAGTTCTACTTTTTACATAACAAGGAAGGAAATATAAATCTTTAATACAGTATAAATTTGATTCTGCATTTGCTTGAAGTCCTAAGTATTAATCTCTTCCTTTACTTCCTTAGTTTCTTCAAATATAAAATGATAGTATTTCTGCTAGTCAGGTTGGGGAATCCATACAGAAATTAGTTCAAATACGCAGATTAGCTTAAGAGAATTTAAACCATGACCAACCAAGACATTTATTGAAAATGTATGTCAGTCCTATCCAGTGCTCTAATGCTCATTGCACTCAGATGAAACATTCTGACTTGAGGATGTGTCCCCTGATCCCTAAGTAGCAATATTTTCATATTCTGTTTCAATCTTAGTACAATATGTATCGTGTAAAGAAGTGATAAGTGTTCATTTATTTTTCATGGTCACAAGTCACTGAAAAACTTCCCCAAGTGATTCTATATTTTTTAAGTAGAATTAAGTTCAAGTCTACATGTACTTTTGTTTGTGAAAATTGAAGGACATTTTTAATAATTGACTTAAATTCCCAAAACTCAATGAGAGCTTCCTAAAATACAAAAATCAATTATTCTGATCTTTCCCCTGTAATTTAAAATCTTATTTGAGGATTTGAAGTGTCAAGAGAGAGAGAAATATACTGATATTTGGAATAATGAATATTTTTGGTTAAATAAGATCTAAGAATAGTGGGGTTTTTTTCCCTACTAGATGAGATTTTTTTTTAGAATATAAATTATCCCCATAGATTGACTAAGTTAAAAGAAGAATCGAGTATGTAGTTTTGAACTAGATATACATGAACTTCCTAATTATTTTTTCATTAAATTTTTTGATATTTCCTATAAATAGTTAATTGAATAACATCAAACAGCACCAAAGCCAGTGTATTATTATTCTTTCAAAATAAAACTATACAAAAGTATCACTAAACTCTGAGGACTTATCACAAAACCCCTTCATTTTGAAAAATGGGCACCATCATGAAGGGACAAATAATACTGCCTTTGGTTCAAATAATTTGAATGTGATAGGAAAGAATATATAATTTACAGTTAATTACATAATATAAATCAAATATTTAGGATCATAAAGATATAATAGAATGTAGGATTGATACTAATCAAGAAACGTGGTACCACTAAAACTAAAAATGTTAATATGTGAAACTCCCTGGCAAGAAAAGTCACTAAGAACAAATTCCTTACATAGGGAAAATTATTTTCAGGCCATATGTAATCAAATTTTTACCAGGTATAATCAAAACTTGGTCATATTCTGGGGATAATAGACACACTACATACAGGATCATATAATTCATTAATAAATTCTCTTGCAATAATTTTGTCAAAATTTTTTTCAAGACCAATATAGTCTAATAGATTTAGAAAAAGTTTACATAAGGAATAAGATAAATATATTTATCAATTCCAGGATTCTCTTGGTGGAGTCTTTGGAGTTTTCTAGATATAAGATCATATCATCAGAAAAGCAATAATTTGACCTCCTGTTTCCTGATTTTGGTACCCTTATTTTTTTCTCTTACCTGATTGCTCTGGTTAGAACTTCCAGCACTACATTGAATAGAAGTGGTGACAGTGGGCACCCTTGTCTTGTTTCACTTCTTAGTGGGAATGCTTTCAACTTTTCCCCATTCAGTATGATGTTGGCTGGGAGTTTGTCATATATGTTTTTTATAATTTTGAGATATATTTTTATTAAAAAGTCCAAAAACAATACATGTTGGCATGGATGCAGAGAGAAAGAAATGCTTATACACTGTTGGCGGGACTGCAAATTAGTACAACCTCTATGGAAAACAGTATGAAGAAGCCTCAAAGAACCAAAAGTAGACCTACCATTTGATTCAGCAATTGCACTACTGGGTATTCACCCAAAGGAAAATAAGTCATTTTATCAAAAAGACACCTGCACTCAAATGTTTATTGTAGAATAATTCACAATTGCAAGGTGTGGAATCAACCCAAGTGCCCATCAATTCATGAGTGGATTAACAAAATGTGGTATATGTACACTATGGAATAATACTCCACCATGGAGAAGGATGAATTAAGGCCTTTTGCAAGAATTTGGATGGAACTGGAGACCATTAACCTAAGTGCAGTAGCTAAAGAATGGAAAAACAAACACCACATGTACTTGCTGTTATACTGGAACTAACCAATCAGCACACATGTGCATACATGGAAGCAATACTCAGTGGAAATCAAGCGGGGAGTGGGCTGCGGAGGGGATGGGCAAAAACCTACCAAACGTGTACAATGAACACTATCTGGGTGATGGGCACACTTATAACCCTGACTCAAGCATAGCAAAAGCAATCCATGTAACCAAAAACATTTGTACTCCCATAATATTTTGAAATAATAAAAAAAGAATAACCTAAAATTATGTCTGACACTATTCAACACTTGATAAATATCTGTTGAGTAAATGAAAACATGCTGAATGTGTGAGGGTCAATATGCCACAGTTACCCTGTGACATTCATTCTAGCTCAGTGAAAAGGAACAAAACCAAAACTAAGGATCAAAGGAAAAAAGTCTTTAATGCATGCCCATATCTAACCTATTTTTCGTCCTTTTAAGACAAATTTCCTAAATGGCTTTTTTGTCAGACTTTTGTGCAACCCAGTTATTTTATAATGAGCATCTTTCTGCATCCTTACTTTGGTCTGCCAAGCCATGAATTCTCTACCAATAAGAGCTTCTTGGACCCTGTACTGTTCATGTCTTCTAAAATTAAAAGAAGAAAGAATACTTTTATTAACTGTATCTTGTTTGGGTAGAATTCCCAAATCTAAAACACCAAAAGAAAACACTTCTGACATTCATTGAACCAAACCATCCTTATTGGTTATTTATTGTGTTTCAGGTCTTACTATGTACCAAGATCACTGTGGTGAATAAAGGACATGTTCTTAGACCCCACTTGGCACTATATTATAGATAGATAGATAGACAGACAGATATAGACATAGAAACAGATATATGGACTTAGAGATATGAAGGCATGCTAATTTACAATCCTCTATTTAGCAATTTTGAACAGTCTTGTCATTCTGTCATTACTATTCTGTTTAAATGGTTTACCTTCAGTGAATCACTTCTTTAAAATCAGCAGATGAGGTGGCATTTTCCTATAGGTGACTGATCCAAACTAATTATCTCTATACAAGTCCAGATACAGATTATGGAACATCAGCCCAATGGAATTATTGCTGATATTTTATATGTCAGAATACAATCAGTTTACTTACACACACACACACACACACACACACACACACACACACACAGAGAAAGCAATTAGGTAAATTTGTCATTGAAAATGTCATTAATATAAAAAGGGTCAAAAGACCACACAAATGTCACCTGATTTGCAGATACTTACAATCACTTTAAAAGCCCTAACTTTAAGAATGTAAATATTTTAATTGCTATTACAAATGGAAGAAATGCCTTCTATGGTTTTCAAAAGACAAATAGATCATAGACTGTCTTAGCAGAAAGAATTATTTTTAAAAATTTATTAGATAATATAGAAAAGGCTAAAACACAACACTATACAGTACATAAAATAGAAAAAGAATTTCATTCTGGTCCCCAAATAGTTGGGGAGAATTCCATTTATATGGCTTTTGAATTTGATAGCATTTTTTGTATTTTTTAGTTGTTTAAGTAGATTTAAGGAGTACAAGTGATTTTTTTGTTGCATGACTGAATTGCATAGCAGAGAAGTCAAATATTGTAATATACCTATCATTTGAATAGTGTACGTTGTACCAAATCGATAGTTTTTCATCCAACACCTCCCTCCCATCTTCCTCCTTCTGAGTCTCCAATGTTCATTAAGTCACTCTGTATGGCCACGCATACCCATTGCTTAGCTCCCACTTATAAGTGAGAATATGTGATATTTGGTTTTTGGTTCCTGGTTTACTTCATTCAGAATAATGGCCTTCAGTTCCATCCAAGCTGCTACGAAAGACATTATTTCATTCTTTTTGATGCCTGAGTAGTATTTAATGGTATATATTTACCACATTTTCTTTACCCACTCATCCATTGTTAGGTACTTAGGTTGGTTCCATATCTTTGCAATTGTGAATTATGCTACAATAAACACATAGGCATAGGTATCTTTTATAAAATGACTTCTTCTCCTTTGGACAGATCCCCAGTAGTGAGGTTGCTGGATTGAATGGCAGATCTACTTTCAGTTTTTGAGAAATCTCCATGCTATTTTCCATAGAGGTTGTACTAACATTCCCATCAACAGTGTATAAGCGTTCTCTTTTCACCACATTTGCACCAGCATCTATTGTTTTTTGACTTTATGATAATGGTCATCTGACAGGGTTAAGGTGGTATCTCATTATGATTTTAATTTGCATTTCCCCAATGATTAGCGATGTTGAGCATTTTTTCATGTTTGTTGGCCGTTTGCTTCTCTTGGGTTGAAAAACATCTGTTCATATCTTTTGCTCACTTTTTAATGGGGTTATTTGATTTTTTTTGTTGCTGATTTGTTTGAGTTCCATATATTGTATTAATAGATGCTGGTTATTAGGTCTTCGTCCAATGTATAGCTTGTGAATATTTTCTCCCATTCTGTAGGTTGTCTATTTACCTTGTTTATTATATCTTTTTATTATACAGTAGTTTTTTCTGATTCATATTATTTTCTTTTTTTCTCTTTTTTAAATTTATTTCAGCATATTACGGGGGTACAAATGTCTAGGTTACATATATTGCCTTTGCCCCACCCAAGTCAGAACTTCAAGCATGTCCATCCCCCAGATGGTGCACATTGCACCCATTAGGTGTGAATATACCCATCCCCTCCTCCCCCCTCCCACCTGCCTGACACCCAATGAATGTTACTACTACATGTACACATAAATGTTGATCAGTTAATACCAATTTGATAGTGAGTACATGTTGTGCTTGTTTTTCATTCTTATGATACTTCACTTAATAGAATGGGCTCTAGTTCTATCCAGGATAATACAAGTGGTGCCAGATCACCATTGTTTTTTGTGACTGAGTAGAACTCCATGGTATACATATACCACATTTTATTAATCCACTCGTGTATTGATGGGCACCTGAGTTGTACAAAATGTCTATTATATCTTTTGCTGTGCATAAGCTCTTTAGTTTAATTAAGTCCCATTTATTTATTTTTGTTTTTGTTGTATTTGCTTTTGGGGTCTTTTTCATAAATTCTTTACCTAGGCCGATATTAAGGATAGTTTTTCCAAAGTTTTCTTCTAATAATTTTATGGCTTCAGGTCTTACATTTAAGTCTTTAATCCATTTTGAGTTTATTTTTTCTGTGGTGAGAGATAGGGATTCAGTTTCATTCTTCTGCATGAGGCTATCCAATTTTCCCAGCACCATTTATTGAACAGGGTGTCTTTTCTCTAGTGTATTCTTTTGTCTGTGATAGCATTTTTTTTAAGTGTCATGACTTGCCTACTAATTAGAAAGATAGCTGACAGTTTTCAAATCTCTACCATTACATTGGTAACTTGGTATGTAGCTTCCACTGACTTATGTACTTTCCAATATCAGTGCATGTTTATATTTCATATATTTAAGACAGGAATTCAATTCACCTTTTTGTATTTTTATAAGGTGATATTAATTAGGATCAAATTCAGAATACATACTTATGACTATAATATTTTCTATATTCTTCTATATTGCCATTCTGTGTGATGCGGGGGTTCAAATGAAATATTTATCATAGGGTAAAATAACAAAATAAGCCACATCACTAGTTCACATCAACTTAGCAATCAAGGAAGTCACTTGGTGTATATCATTAATGTATAATCCCAAATTAATATTTAATAGTGCATAAATTGTATCATTACCGGTCACATTTATAAGATAGATTTCGGAGAGGAACTTGTCTACCTCAGACACTGTTATAAATATTGACATATCCATAAAAAGGCAATGTAATTATAATTCTATATAGGTCATTGACTAAGTATGTAAAGGAATTTTAAAGAGGCACAAAACAGAATATAACAAAAACAAGAGTATAGAAGTTAAAAAAGGAAGACATAAATACTCAGAGTGTTGTATCATATCATATTTAATATTAATAATATATATACTATTATATATGTTATTTTTCTTTTGTTTTTAGATCATCTCGGGTTTCCACCATAGTGCTCAAATATCATTTCTATACTCATGCTTCAGGATGGGTTCATATTCTTTCTTAAAGGGCATTCAAAATTCTTTTTACTCTTACAGGAAGTTTTCATTGTAGATGGTAGAGAACTCAGAAAATGAGTGGCTAAACTTGCTTAAGTTTACAAAGCTAATAATATTTGGATTCAGACCATCTGGCTCTGATGACTGTATTTTTTCTTTTGATAAATATTTTGTTTTGATAAATGAGTGTATCCATGAATAAATACAGAAAGCATTTATCCTAGATGTATGTATATCTATCTTTATCATCTATCTAATGTATCTATCCACATCCATGTACAGATAATATTAAATACAACAAAATTCACACATTCATATGCACTAAAATATCACTTCTAACAGTTCTTCAGTTTTCATATCAGTTCTATGTATACTCTCAGATTAATAAAAATATTATGACATAATTTGCAAATGAAACTTTAATCTCTATTTGAATAATTACCAATCACCTTCCTGTTTTGTACATTTTGATCATTAAAAATTATTGAATTTAGCCTAAGAAGAATTTGAAACGATTAAAGGAAAATTTTCATTTCTATCTATCTACTAAAGTATTTTGTGATCATCAAACAAATACTGTTAAATCATCAACTACAAAGTAGAATGCCAGAAGTTCATGGCTCTTAACTAAGTCAGTTGTTATTAATCAGTTTTCTTTGCTTGTCTTATCATGAAACCTTTCCTATGTTACATTCAGCCTAAGGAAGTTTTGAGAATTTGCCTACTTAGCAAACACAATTTATTCCCCTGGGACAAAAAGAATTGAAGGAATCAAAGATAAAACTTTACTTTTGCTCTCACCAGAACTCATGGGGAATAACTGGAAGATATTTTAAATTTTTCCACTTAAATCAGTGGTTCTCTAATTTGCTTACACATAGAATCAACTGAGTAACTTTACAAAAATATAATTGCCAGGTTCCACTCCCAGGGTGAATGATCATATTAGTAGGACATGGCATTAATATATTTTTTGGCCTTTTTTATTGTGGAAAAATATACATAACATAAAATTTACTGAATCACAATCTGCATTTTAATAAGATCCCACAGATGATGAATCTGCACATGAAAGTTTGAGGTGTACCTCTTTTAATTATTTTTAATAATCAAGCATATGTACTTCTTTTATTCAAAAATTTGTGTCCATTTTATATTATATAGAATAAGATGCACACCATAACCAAGTCCCTTTTTGCACTCTTCCTTTTGCTCTCCCTTTGCTGCAACAATGGGTCCGGTCGTTATCCATGGCATATGTATCATGCTCTGTAAACCCATATCTTGCTCTTGCCCTATAATCCTATCTTTCTCTCCTCAATAAACCTCATTTTCCTGCTTGCCTAAAAAAAAAAAAAAAATCATGCCCGTGATTTAAGGCTGGTGCTGCTGTCATGTCAGTTAACTATGAAGTTATGTGTAAACTACAAACTTCTTGAGATAATTAGAATGATCAAAAATTTAGTTTAGATTTATAAATAGAGTGCTAAGTTATAGTGAAATTTTCGACAAGTGGATGTGCTACTCTGACGTAGCAAATGTCTCTCTATCGATAAATTGAAAACTTTTTCAACAGACCTCTACTTAACCAACTCATTAGATTAAACAAAACTCATTATTCTCACAGTCAATAAAACATATTGACTTGTTGACCTCAGTAAGCTGTATTTCATGAGCTAGTATGCTACTTTACAGTATGCCTACTCACTTTTGCTGACAATATAAATTTTATGCTTAGGAAAAGTCAGGTGTGTATTCGTGGATATGTTTATTTCAGCTGCACTTGCTATGGCAACTACTTAATTTATTCAAAATCTTATGTGAGCCAATGAAATATGAATGTACAATAATTGCTTCAACACGATGAAATTGAACTTTTCAGAAAATTTGTAAAGGGCAAGGTGATGCAAAGACGTCATAGAATTATGTCTGAGCAAGAAAACTACGGAAGATTCAAGAAAAGTATCATATAAATCGAGAAACATTCCATGCCCAGAAGCTTTTCAATAGTGTTTAAATACACACTCCATCTTATGGGAACCAAAACTGGAAACAACAGGCTATGTATTTTGGGTGTGGTTTGTGTAATAAAGATGGTGTGTGGTGCTAATCAGTTAACATATATCCAAAGGAAAGGCAAAGGCCATACATTAAATAATGGAAGATAAATGTACACTTATTTTTGTATATTTCTTTGTTTCAAGTATTGATATGTCATATATATTATATATAAGGTATGTATAAACTTTTTAATGATTTACCTCGTCATCTTATTTCTTTGATGAACCATCCTATTACTTGTTCTGATTGTATGTGTTAAAAGGGAATCTATTGAAATTGAATGGGGTTATATGCTTATGAATAAAACCCTGATGTTCTATAACCTTCTAACCAAAGATTTGTCAGTCTCGTGAGTAAAATTTACCCCCAATATCCGGTCTCTGAGGATGCAATTTTAGTGTGTATGTACGAGTGCATATTTGTATGAGGAAAATTTTCCCAATGATCTGGGATAGATACACTCAAATAGACTTTATCTTTGCAGTTTCATGAACTCCATAATAAATATTATTTTATTCAATATGATATGAACTGTTAATTTTTAAAATTCACAATTTTTTGCTCCAAATATTTAAAGGAAAACATTAAATGCACTAATATTTGTTACACATACACTGTGTCAAAAACTGTCTTTTGGCATGCATTTTATCCTTTCAACAACTCTCTGACGTAAATATTATTTGCATTCCTGTTTAATAGATGAGAAGACTGAGGTTCATGTAGAAAGGTAAGGGACAGAGCTGATTCGAACAAGAAGTTCCGACCCTAGAGCTTTTTGTGTGCTTACCTACCACATGACAATGACCCTCCAGAAGGTTCCCTGGCAGAATGGGCAGAGCACAAAGTAAACTGAGCTTTCATGTAAGATTCAAATATAATTTCGAGACCGTGAGTTTCAATCATGCTCTATCATTATATTTTTGTGTAAATTTGTACAAGTAATCTATCCTTCTTCAGCCTCAATCTCCACATCTGTAAAATAGTGTATTTGTGTATATTATTCTAAATGTGCACTTTAGCACTGAAAGATTTTTTACATTCTCATATCAGAGGCTAAATTTCGAAATAGTAGGTTGACTAGAAATCCAGTTTCTATTTCACCTCTTACTTGATGTTTCTTGGTCTTTCCCTGTTGATAAGAATGAATAGCCACCCAAGGACAGTACAGAGACAAGCAAAAACTATTCAATTTAATCGTTTAGTAAAATTTGTAGTAGAGAAGTTTGAAGCTACTTACTGTATCAGAAGTTAAACTGAAAGTGTGTACTTTTAAAATATCTGCTTTGCCCTGATT
>RJWJ010037961.1:0-15245 GCA_004363605.1 Indri indri
AATACACGGTGGTCTCATGGGACGTGGACAGCAGGGAGCCGGGGAGCTCGCTCCCACTGAATCTTCCCATCATGCGGCTGGTCTCGTAGGGCCCGTTCCGGATTTCTATGAAGTCATGGTTGGGCTCGGTGGAGAAGTTCAGGAACTGGATGTGAGCTCCTGGGAGCAAGACAGAGGCAGACAGTGCCCAAAGCAACGCCGTCCCGCTTCAAGGGTGGTGCTACCTGAAAGCATCTCCTGCCAGAGCCCATGAGTCCCTGTGGCTGGCTTCCCACCCAGTCACGGCTCCCAGAACACACCTTGGGAGTTGCTGGTCCAGCCAAGTCTCTTGCCTTCAGACAGGATTGAACTTAAGAGTATATTACTAATTCAAAAGTAAAGGCATCAGTCATTTCAGAGCTCCATTGGAGTCCATTTTATTTTAATAAAAACAAAGTTCAGGGTCGACACTTGTTTTAATTTGTGATTCATATGTCTAATATCAGTATAAAGAGAGTTTTGCTAAAATCAACTTTTTACTTTAAAATAACACCCTCCCTACTTTAATTCATAGACATGACCTTCAATAAAGCTATTTTCTATAAACCTTAAGATAATTCAGAAATATAAGGCTTAGAAGCATACATTATCCCACCTGCTCCATTAGGAGGCCACATGAAGTTTACACTTTGGGCTCTTAGTGGATGAATAAAAATCTCCTAGCAATCCGACAGGTGAAATGAGTCTAATTAAGCCATTAATGTACATATTAATATACTCTTTGGAAAATGGAGGTGGGAACATGAATATACGTTTACTGATAAGATTTTTCAAAATTAGATTACTTTGGAAAATGTTATTGAAGAAATACATTTACTGAGCATAGGGAAATGCCCACAATGTATTGTTAATTGTGAAAATCAGAGAGCAAAATGGTATGCAGTATACAATTCTAATTTTTGTATTAAAAATATGGAAGAATATGCACTCATTTGCTAACAATATTTACTAAGCATCTGCCATGCAGCAGGGTTGTGCTAGACATCGCACGGGATGAACAGGATCAAGAAAGTCCTTGTCTTCATGAGAATTACACTCTAACGGCAGAGGAATAAGCTGTCAGTGATTATCTCTGCATGATGGGATTACAGATGGGTCTTCATTTTAAAAATTTGCTCATCTGTACTTTCTAATTAGCTCAGAATGAGCACATATGTGCATTTTTTTTGCATCTGGTTATTTAAAGAATAAAATAAAGACGTGACATTTAGTGTTGAAGCCCCTTTGTCTCCTACCCTGTTCCAATCCTCTCCTTCCTTCCACAGAAGCAGCCACTAACACGAATTTGGAAAATATCCTTCTAGTTCATGGTTTTAGATTCCTGAATATATCTGGGTTTATGTGTTTTAAATATTTACATAAATGGTATTATACTGTACATACATTATTTTTCACACAATACTGTGTTTTTTGAGGTTTATGTTAATATACAAAAATACAGTTCATTCGTTTTAACTACATGTTAATTAATTTCATCTTATGAATTATCTGATTGCACAACTCACTTCCCTACTAATGAACATGCAGGTTGTTTCCAAATTTCAGATAATTTTGCAATGAGCAAGCATCTTCGTACAAACATATAATCTGTGGAGCCCGTGCTCAGCGTCCCCTGCCCGTGCATCGTCCCCTTACACGAGAACACTGTGGACTGCTTGCCCTTCAAAGGGGCTCTTTAAGGATTGCAGAATTTCTGAATGGAGCTGTGCAGAAAGAGCTGGACTGTGACCGACATCTAGTGGCAGAAGCATGTAGATGCGGCGGCTCGTTACACACTGAAACCAGGTGCCATATTAGGAAATGGGTTGCAATCCAACATTAACTTGGAAGCAAGGGATCTTGGCCTCTGCGAGTGGACCCTGCAGAACACTTATTCCAAAGCTTGAATAAGCACCCGCAACTTATAGATTGAGATCTCTGGGGGCTGAACATAAGGACTTACAGAAAACAGTCATCTTATTTAAACTTCTGTTTGCCTTCGGATGTTTCCCTCTCCCCACCTTCTATCATCTCAGGTTCTTCTGCCCCAAGACTGGATGCAGAGACATTGGTCTCCCAGATCCTCTTTCCTCAGTGTCTCAAAATCTAGAGTCTCCTAACGCTGTCAAAGTTGTCATCACTTTGCACACACTTTCCTTCAGAAGACGGTACCGAATAGAAGACTCTATCCTTCAGAATGTCACCAGCCTCTCTCCTCCCCTCCAACCGATTCAGAAGGCCAGTTAGACTGCTTTCTCCCGAAAGCCCCCTCTCTAATCAGAAGACACACTCCAGGCTGAATAATAAGGGATGAAATAGGTGATCTTCGTTTCTGAGGCTCACAGACTGGGCCCTCCCAGGCCTATGCAGAAAGAATCCCCTTGGGACATTTCTTTCCTAGAAGCAGAGCAACGACTTATGCAAGATGTACATGTACAGCCCATCCATTCGATGTCAGCACAAAGCCTTTATCACTTCAACATACATATTTTGGGTTAAATTATATTCCCAGTGCACAACACCAGGATTACCAGCAATTTAATTTTATATCCGCACCAATGTCCTCCACCCCCTGACAACCTCCATGCCTGGCACACTCCACCAAAAGAAAAAAAAACCCTTCCCCATCTCTGGGCCAGCTAGAATGTATGTATGAAGAATGCAAACTCAATTTCCTATTGGCTTTGGCTCAATTTAATTAGGATGATAAATTGGATATTGGAGTTTAAAGCACAACTTGAGGTCCAGTCTCTTGTAAAACATATATATATTTTTTTCTTTTCTAACCATCCCTGAGTAATTACTCATTCCACATTCCTGGATTTTAGTTCATTACTCAAACCATAATAATGGAAACCCCTAAGATCCCACCCCTCCCATACTTTCATCTCTGCCATTCCTAATCGATCTTCATGCCTGTACAAGAGGTCAACAGACCAGAAAACAGAGAGGCAGAGTGCTAAACTGACTGGGCCAAGGTTATTCAGAGAGATTTCAGCAGATAGTTGTTTTACGCTCAGGGGCCTAGGTGTGAAGCCCCTGTCTCCTCCAGGGATTGCAGACACTTACCAAAGCCCACGGGCAGTGCTATCGTCCAGGCGCAGTCCATGTTACTGGGGTAGTTGCCTGGGAAGCCCGGGCTCAGGATCACCCCCTCCATCTCTTCCACTGTTCCCCCACACTGCGCTGTGACAATGACACAAGACAGGGGTTAGTACAACATCGAGGTGGGTACAGAGCCATTCCAACACTTGGAAGCTCCCTTAGAGCAGCAGATTTTAACCTTTCATGACTCATAAATCCCTTGAGAATCCAAAGGAATCCCCCTAAAAAACTGCACACGTGGGCAAAATTGAGTATGTAGGTTCAGGAAGGGAAGTACATCCTAGGACTGCCCAGGAGTCTATAAACCCACGTTATGGACTCTTGAGCTTGAGCATGCCCTTCACAGGTCAGTCCCCTTAGTGAGGACCTGCAAGAAAAGTGAAAGTGGTCTGCACCAAGTCTGACCATCCCCCAGGGTTCCCTCTCCTCAATGCCTAACATGCTCTTCCAAGATGGCAGAAAAGGGACAAAAAAAGGGGCCCGGCATGCGTCCCTTCCCTACCCTGGGCCAGGCATCATGCCAAGCTCTTTACAAATACATATTATATGGGGCAGGGTGGCAGGGTGGTCAGCAGGTGAGGCTCACCACCAGCACCCCTTGGAAAAGTGACTGCAATGAGCATTCCATGGAAACCAACCACGAGAGTGACCTGAGGACTTGGGGACATCTGACACACCAATCAAGGTGATTTCAGGGTCATGTGAGGATGCAGGACTGGGCACCGCTGCAGCCTGGTCAGTCGCCATCAATTCTTTGCTTCCACATCTTATTAGGAAGAGGTCGTGTGAGGGGACAGGGGTTAGCCCGCCACGGAGGCCCAGAGAAAGGAGCGGCGAAGAGGGAGGCGCAGGAGCCGGCAAGGGCTTTCCCGGGAGAGGGCGCTCGGCAAACGGACCAGAAACAGTGCAGAGCAGGCTCCGGCCTTGACCACCTGGGTCTCAATCCCACCTTCGCCTCCTAGGGGACCCTGGGCAAGTTCTAAACCCCTCCAAACCTCAGTTTCCCCCAACTGTAAAATGGAACTAGCTACAGCACTTATCTAGCAGGGTTGTTAGGAAAGGACCATGCTTCACGTGGGACAGGGCTGGTAGGCATGGTGAAGCCTCAGTGGACAGCAGCTGCTGTTAATGTGAAGACCTTGACAAGGTCTCTGCCGTACAATGGGGGAAAGTGCCTTGTGCTGACCCATCACATTTCTGACCTGCTGTGTGGACGACCAGGCCCTGCACCCTGGTGAAATCACAGAAGGAAAATGCCATTGTGCCCAAGTGACATTCCCTGCCTCCCCTCACTCCCTACCCCAAGGTCGCTTTAGGGCACTTTACTGTCACCTGGGCACCTAGAGAACCTGAGGTTTCTATTCCTGACTCTGCTACTTTGTTTTTAATCCTAAAAGACTTAGATTTCTTATTTGCAAATGAAGGGTAATTGATACCTCCTCTGAAGGTATCTGAGGAAACATGGAGCCCTTGCCTAGCATACAGTAGATGCTCAACAAACATTAATTTCCCCCTTGTCTACCCTGACCAGAAGCCCCCAACGAGGGAGACCCTGTCTTTTCTTCTGTCTGTTCATCTCCTCATCCATCATCGCTTTAGCACAGGGTAAGAAACAAAACTGAGCTATGTCCTTGTTTCACGTGTAACCCTTGGCATTTCTTTATTAGTGGATTTATCTGTCCATCCCACAAAAAGTCATAGGGGTAAGCCCAAAGTGCCCAGAGGTTTCATTTGGGGTCTGGAGATAAGCTCATGGGGAATCAGAAAGGTCATCGTCATGTTTTCAAATGAGCAAATCTCCTGTAATTTTTCATTTGCTGGGCAGAGGTTTCCAAAAGTCACAGCAGCCTTAAATGAGAGTTGGAGATCATAAGAACATCAGTCTAAAACTATTGACTTGGGACAAACCTGGAATAAGAAACATTCTTCTGGTTTGAACTTGAACTCGATGATATGCCCCTGAACTCAAATCCCTGGGAGGAAATGGATTTGCACGAACTGTGAAGTCTGGGCTCTCTTACCAATACAGAGCGGAGGAGGGTAGTTCCAGCGCCGCACGGTTCCGGGCATGCAGGAGATGTGGGCGTGGCCCTGGAGGAATCAGGAAGAGGGGCGGGCTAGGTGCCTCACGGCACGACTGCATGTGCAACCCAGAACAGCGGGCTCGTTCAGGGGCCTCGCATTAAGGAACAAGATACGAAAAGACACACAGATCCACCGTGGGGTGGCGGTAAGGCAGAGGGAGAGAGATGTTGGGGAAGGACAATTATTAACCACCATTACTAAAGAATTCTCATTACTAGAGGTTTCCTTGTGAGGTTCCTTTAATTACTAAATTCTCTGATGGCCTTCAAAGGGAAATTAAATTTTCCCAAGCCGACTCAAACCCAACTTTGCAGGAACACGTTGGAGTCTGGCTTATGCCAAACTGTTAAAGTCAGCAGAGTTTGTCTTTTGCATGAACAGCTCCAGGAGGGAATGATGGTCCCCAAGAGAACTGGCGGCTGCTCCCTGTTCTTTGGTGATTGTACTCGGCTGGTGCAAGGCTGGCTGACCACATCCCAGGGGAGGCCTGTTTTCTGTCCCGGGTGTAAAGGGAGGTACCTGGAGGGCGTATCCCGGCTCACACTGGAAAGAGACCACGTCGTTCACCAAGTAGCGCTCGCCGGTCTTCACCCCGTTACTGGGCACAGCAGGTTCCGGACAACTGCTCAGGCCCACCGCTAGACAAGACAGAGACAGTCGGAAAGGAGAATGGGCCTGCCCAGCAGACCAACGCCGCAGTAGGCTGGGTGATGCTGGCGGCAGGAGGAGAAGGAGTGCCTCCAGTTTGTGCTTTCTCTCGGCCTCTGGGCTGGTGCTTCCCAGCCCTCTTCACCTTGCAGCACATGGAGAAAAACGGAACTTTTGTGTGGCACAGAGGCTCAACAGGCCAAAGCTCCTTGGGGCAGGAGGGTGTCATCCCAGGGACTCTGGCTGCCCTGCCCTCCAACTGAACTCCGAGCTAGGGAGCTCATCAGCCCTGTAAACCCTCAGACCTCTCTGCATGGGCTCCTGCCTCTTACTCCTGACTTCTCTCTGTCTTCCTTACCCTAAGGAGACAGTTCCTGCGGGCTGACATGTGGGGAGAGGCAGAAGAAGGGTGAGAAGGAAGTAGGGCATCTCAGCAATGCTTGGGGCTAAGCCAGAGTCCCATGCTCTGGGCAGACTGTCCTGGGGCACGTTTGCTAGTGGATAAGACTCACCACTGCTTTATTTCTCCAGTTGTGTTTTCAAGGTCAAGCCAGGCCCTTTCTGGGAGCGGCAGTGGTGGCCACTCACACTTCAACTGCCGAAGTCAGCTCTGGCCTCACTTAGCACCGGCCCTCGTAACAGGCCCCCTCTCGTCACTACCCAGAGTCACCACTATTCCAGATTGCCCTGCACTCAGAGGCAACTTGGGTTCCTTAAAATTTCTCCTTGGATCACAGGACTGCCTTGCTCAGCAATGTGAAGCAGGTCCCCATGACCTGTTACATGGATCCAACCTTCTCATCCTGACATCTAGGACCTTCACCATCTTGGCCTGGTCCCTTTTCAAGATCACCTCCGTGGACTCTCAGGTCCTCCTTCACTCCCCTTTCTTGACTCTTCAAATTCAACCGTGTTCCTTTATTCCTTATTCTATACCTGGCATGGTACACAGTGCTTTGCTAGAACGCCCACCCTGACCTTCCTCCTCCTCCCCTCCCTGCCTGCCCACACCTTCAGCATGGGGGCAGCACTCACTGAGCACTTCCCATGAGCAAAGTGGGGGCCAGTGACTCACACATGTCCCCTCATACCCTTCAAGCAGGTCTTGACATCCCGTTTTACAGACAGGACACAAGCTGAGAGAGGCCCAGGAACATGCCCCTAGTAAGCCACAGAGCTGGGATTTGGACCAAGCCCAGCCCGACCCCAGGTCCGCCCAAGTGAAGGTCAAACCCTGAGGCCACATAAACTCACTTGCCACTGCTCTGCTTGCCTTCCCTCCTGAAATTACCCTCTTCTTGCTTTCAATCCCCTCCTGGCTGCCTCCTACACAGCAAGCGGGAATGTAGCAGCTCCCGACTGGGGGCTTCCAGGCTCTCCTGTGCCCCTCAGGAGCCCACCTACATGTGCAGGCGCTTTGGATGCACTAAGTAAATTTATGTGGGTTGCTGGACTGGGCCTGCAGGGCATCTCTCCAGGGGCAAGGGCTGCAAGACTCAAGGGCAGGCAAAGGGTAGTTGCAAACTGAGTTCTCCACCAACTCCCAAGTGGTTCTCCTTACCACGGGTGGCAGAAAAGAGAGGGGAGGGTGGACTGTGGGTTTGGGTCTGACCCTGGGCACCAGCATGGCCCAGAGAGCTTGTGAGATGGCAGCCTCAGCCCTCCTGGTGGCTCCCTTGGAGGGTACAGGCTCCCTGAGAAACCCATGTATACCCAGTGCCTGCAGGGAGCCAGAGGCTCATGGAAAAGGAACAGGGAAAGACTGGTCAGCTGAGGCTCCCAGCCCCCAGCCCACCTTCTTGTGCGGCAGGAGATGGGTCCTTGTGCCACACCGAGATGAGACTCTGACAACTACATGTGCTTTTGCTTCCTTCGCTATAAATTTACATATAGCGAAATGCACAAATCATACATGTCCATGTTGTAATCGACATAGCTGTGAGTGCGCATGTGCCGAGATTCGAGCTTGCACCTGTATAACCCACACCCCTACCAACACCGCAGAATATCGTTATCACCCTAGACATTCCCTCATGCGCTTCCCAGGCAGTTTCTGGCCTACACGTGCTTTTAAGATGTGGATGTGACGTTTGGAAATCAAGGATGTTTGGGCCTATGTCCAAAAATCTCAGTGGCCGAGACAAAAGACCCCAAAGATAAGCATTACAATAATCATCAAAGTACTTTGAAGCACTTAGTCTTGTCATGTTGTCTCTTTCTCCCCTGCATGCCAAGTAGAAGCAACTCAGCGTTTAGAGGGGTGGTCACAACTTAGCCACTAGAGACCCACCTACTGGAAAGGCAGTGGACAGAAGAGGCAGCGGCAGAGAGAGAAAGTGACAGAGCAAGGACAAAAGGGTGTGGTGGGAGGAAAAATGAAATGGGGAGAGAGACGAGGCCAGAGAGAGAACAAAGGAGGGAGATGGAGAAAAGCCCATTCTAATTTCTCTTACACTGCACAGCTTGATTTTATTTAAGCCATGCTACGACAAAAGAAAAAAATTTTTTATCATATGTAATTTATTACTTTTGAAAGCATATTGCTCCATTTCCATTTCAATTAAATAAACATTAAATATGAATCACAGCTGTAGATGTGACTTTTCAGTATCCTTCAAAACCATTTGCCTCTATGACAGAGTTAACTCTCTAGCCTCTGTGCCCTCTTTGTAGATTGTCTTACAGGACAAAATGTAACTATGGGGTCCTGGCTTCCAGGAATTCCAGTCTCCAAATACCAATGAGGACCTCCGTTTCCCCCCAGCTCTTCCCACTGTGTACAGACAGCACATGAGAAGTGTCAGCTACTGAGAAAACTGCCAGTTCCCTTGGACAAAGAAAACTGAGAAGAGGTGAATTCTTCCTGGGAATGAGGCAGTAGAATGACAAAGTGATTTAGGAAGGAAATGTATCTTTGGAAGAAGAAAGAACAGAGAAGATTCTAAGGAACATTCAAGGACTCAAATTAAAATATTGGAGAGAGAAACAAAACTGGCAAAAACAGAGACGAGAGGGTAAAAGGAAAAATGTGACTTATTCAAGAAATCCAGGAGACTTTACCAGGTGAGTGAAGCTTCAGACATCTGCAGAGAGGAAGTACCAGGGGTCCGTGTCCTACCCTCTGCCCCTCAGGGTCTTTGCTTTTGGCTGTCCTAGGTCTTTCTTGCCAGGTGCACATGGCAGTCGTTTCAGGTGATGAGCTTCCTTGGATCCAGCTAATCCTCCCCAAGCACCTACATAAAGTTCCTTCACTTTGGAGACCCAGATGGTGCTGACCATTCAGGCACCTAGCGCCAGTTGGGCCTTCCGTCTGCATGGGCCCATGCTGTCATGGGTGGTCGAGCCAGCCATGCCTTCCTGCATTTCTTACTTCTCATCCCAAACCTAACTCTGGCATCCCCTTCTGTAAGGCCTTACCTGGCTAGGTTTAGCTCCTTTCCTCTGTACTTCCTGAGTGTCTCAGGCTGCACTAAAATGACTGTTTCCATGTCTTTCTCTCCTCCTAGACTTTGTGCTTTTGAAGGCAGGGACTTTGTGTCATTTATTTTTGCTCTGTGGGCACCTAACACAGGGCTTGTCACATTGTGGGTGCTCAGTGTTCCTTCATGACATTTGTATCTCCACCTGCCCCAGGTAGAAGTGACCATTCTCTCCTTTGAACCACTGCTCTGCCATCTAGAAACATCCATGTGAGCACCTGCAATCTGTGATGCACTTCTCTATCTATGTGTCTGCCTCTCTCTAGTGGACCCTGAGGGGACAGTCCCATCTTGACATCACCTAATCCTGGCAAAACCCAGCACCGCACCTGGTGCATTGTAAATGCTCAATAAGTATTTGCTAAATAAATGTGGAACAAATGCTGCTGCCTACCTATTCCTTCCTATACCCAGTGGGGAAAGGGGATGGGGCAGGCAGTCCCAGGATGCAAGCAATCTCCCCAGAAGACACACCCACAACTTTTCTGTTCAGAGTATTCAGTGGTGAGCACTTAGGGGTGCTGGAAGCCAGGAAGTAAGGGTTAGAGCTTGTGGGGAGAAACTGGGTAGAAGAGGAGTGAAGTATCCAATGATAGGAGGAACTCCAAAGATAACTGCACCCCAGAACTAGAGGTTAGAGAAGCCAGTTTTTAGGATTAGGGGAGGAAAGCACCTCCATCTTCTTATATCCTAAACTGTATACTGGGGCCTAGGCTAGTGACCAAGTCCCCTTCCCACTCCTGGCATGGATACCAAGCAAGAACATAGGTTTTTGGGTAACAGACAGTGGGTGAGAAGACAGCTCTGCTGTGCAGCCTTGAGGAGGTTTCAGACCTTCTCTGTGCTTCAGCATCCTCACCTAGGTTTGTGGTCAGGATTAAGTAGCATGGAGAATACACAGCCCCAACATTAGCTCAGAGTGGGGACTTGGGAACTCTTAGCTCCACTCTGAACTCCGTACACAGCCGGGACCCCAGATACTCACTTTTGTACTCCAGGTGGAAGCCGGCTGCAGACACGCTGATGTCCGAGTAGAAGTGAAGGTACAGCTGGTTGGAGGTGCTGTTCAGAAGGGCGGGCACGGTTGTTCCTAGGGCAAGGACACCAGGGTCACTGAGGTTGGGCTCCGCCAGGCCCCCAAGCTCCTCCCTGTTCCTCTGGCTTTTGCCACCTGCTGACATTCTGCTCCCAAGGCCCCCAAAAGTCCCCAATTATCAAACTCACTAAGTGACAAATTATCACCCCTCAGAGGGCTAGGTCTCCAATGGCTGAGGGAGGAGAGACCCCAAAGCCCTTCCCACAAGATGAGCAGTGGCAGAGCTGTGTGTCTGTGGGACAATGAACTCCTCCCCAGGTGGACTTTGAGTTTGGTCCCCTCCCAACCACCTTCAGAAAGACTCTGGCATGTATTATTGTCTGGACAAATCCAGCAGTGTGGACAGTTTTTCCGGGGCACATGACTCCCCTTTATATCTTGGCAGCCTAGAGTTCTGGGCTAAATGATTCAGATAATCGCCCTGGCCTTTGGGCAAAAACATGTGCCATGCTCCATCAGAAGACTGCCATGGCAATGGAAAATGATGTGCCCACTTTGGAAAACCATTTGGCAGTTCCTCAAAAAGTTAAACACGGAATTACCATATGACCCAGGAATTTCATTCCTAGGCATATACCCAAGAGAACAGACAACACATGCTCACACAGAAACTTGTACATGAATGTTCATGGCAACATCAACCACAAGAGCACGAAAGTGGAAATGACCCATCGACTGATGAATGGATAAACAACATAATGGCGTATCCACATCACGAAGTGCTGACACATGCTACAACTCGGTGAACTTTGAAAACGCCATGCTAAGTGAAAGAAACAAACATTCCATTTATATGAAATGCCTGAAATAGGCAAACCCACAGAGACAGACAGTAGATCAGTGGCTGCCAGAGCCTGGGGCATGGGGGGCAGGTGGGGTAGAGAGTGAGTGAAAGTGGGTGCCTGGTTTCTTTTTGGGGTGATCAAAACGTTCTGGGATTAGACCATAGTAAGGGCTGCAGAACCTGGTGAATACACTAAAAACCAGTGAAGGGTCCACTTTAAAATGGTGAATTTTATGGTATGTCAATTACATCTCAATGATGATGATGAAAATGCCTACCACGACCTTCCAGATTGGAAGCCACCTTACCTGAGAAACTCCCCAGCATGGTTACAGTGTTATCCGCACCGTCAAACACTTCCAGGGAGTCCCAGTTCTGCTCCGTGACAAAACTGATGACCTGAATCTGGAAGGCAGCAGGATGGCACTGTTGGTCAGACAGCCTGCGTCCCTTCCTTCCTCCCTCCCCTCCCTTCCCACGGTTAATTCAGCTTGCCGAGCACCCACTCCGGGCCTGACCCTGTGCTAGGCCCTTCCAGCAAAGTGATGCAGCCCCTGCTCCAAGGAGCTCATTGTCCGGGGAAGACAGATGTGAAATAAGTGATTATAAGACAGTGGGAAACTTTACAAGGTAGAGAATGGGGAAAAGAAATTCCAGGAAGTGGGAATACCTTGGTCTGACTGGCCTTCTCGTCATCTCTGCAACATTCCTTGAGCTTCCCCACTTTCCTGCCCTGACTGCATCAGACATCCTGCAGTAGGGAGCCCGTAACACACCCCTGCCCAGGCCTGTCAGCTGGGGTCCCAGCTTGCTGCCTCTCTGCTGGCCTCACAGGCAGCTGACCCCCTTCCCTGCCTCAGCACCAAGGCCAGGCCTCCCTCCACTGGGCTCCTACCACTGGGCACCCGTTATGCCCCAGTTCAGATTCTATGGCCCCGGCCGCAGGTGTGGAACCCTGGGTGTGTGCCTGGCGGTGATGCTGTGCTTGGTGGTTCGCTCCTTCCCCTCATCAGCAACGTCCCCACGACCTTAAGAAAAACCCCTCAAGCCATTTGGGACACATGTATGAGTTCTCCCCAATCTTCAGATCGGGGCCATTGCTGCTTTGGCCTTCCCTGCTGGCCCGAGCCTGTGCCACCTGTCCTTCCTGAGTTTCCTGTCTCTTTCCTCGTGCCCCTGAGGCTCCTGGGGCCTGTGAGCTGCTGTGTTTTTCTGCGTGTGGGCCACACCTCTACACTTGGACAGAGCTTTTTTAGCCGCTGGGGCAGGGACAGGGCTGTGTCTCTTGCCAGCTCACCCTGGCTCAGGGCTTGGCAAGAGCCAGCACCTGTGGGTGGCCACCCGCCCGACCAGGCCCCTACCTGGATGCCAGCGCCTTCGGGGACCACGATCTTCCACACGCAGTTGAGGCTGTTGAGGTATGGCTCCGGGAAGCCGGGGGACAGGATGGTGCCCCTGCGCTCCGTGAGGTTGCCACCACATGGCACTGGGAGGAGAGGCAGCTGTGGTCAGAGGCTCCCCAAGCTGACTGCTCCCCTGGGCCCCGCCTCTGCTGGTGACCCCTGCCCCTGGGGCTTCTTCCTTCGTGCCTCAGTCCTGCCTTCTCATTCTGTTTTTCGTCCCCTTCAGACACCTAGACCCTTGGTTCCTCCCTTCACACGCGCCCCTGCCCCAGAACCCATGGCTGTCTTCACACCAACCCGCAGGACTGGCGGTTTGGCCTGGACGGGCCTCCTGCTTAGGTTATGTTGGTGGGAAGGGGCTGCTATGTGCCTCTGGGCACCTGCCGGGACTTGCTGCCTCCCCCAGGGAGAAAGGACTATTTTCTGGCCCTCCAGGCCCCTTCCCCAGCCCGGCTGTCCAGGCACTCACCCACACATGTGGGTGCAGAGACGTTCCACTGGGCCAGGGCCCCAGGCACAGGGAGGCACTCGATTTCTGGGGACCCTTGCAGGGCATAGCCGGAGCTGCATTCGAAGCGGACGACGGCCCCCACCGAGAAGTCACTGCCCAGCCTCTTGCCATAGCGGGGTTCCGGCACAGAGCTGCACTGCGTGGCGCTGGTTCGCGGCACCGCTGTGGGGGACAAGGGCACTGAAGGGCAGGCCTCATCCCTCTAGAACCTGGCCCAGGGATGGACACACACGGGACTGAAACAAAGACAGTCTGGATGGGACCCTGAGAGGCTCCCAGGTCAGGGGTGGGGACTGTCTAGGATAAGGCCCGCTTTACTGAGACACGCTTGGACACCCAGTGTCACAGCGCAGCTGCTGGAACCACGGGAAGCAATGTGAGCCCCTGGCCCAGACTTCAGGCCCAGTTTTGTTCTTTGCCTTCCCCGTGATGCTCCTCACTGATCGGGGTCCCACAGTCCCCGACAAGGAGAACGAACTGCCCTTCCTCCTCCACTTTCAGTGCCTTCGCCCTGCCTCTGGCCTGTCCTCCCCATGCACCTTAAGATCCTCCCCAGAGCCCTGCCTTCCATGACCTGAATCTTCTCTACCCCTGCCCACAGTGGCAGATGGGACCCTTCAGCCCCGGCTCCAGGAATGGAATCCCCTATGGGAGGACTACCCCTGCATCTGTGGGAAGACTATCCCTGTGTCTATGGGAGGACTACCCCTGCACCTATGTGAGGATTACCCCTGCACCTATGGCAGGACTACCCCCGTGCCTATGGGAGGACTGCCCCTGTGCCTATGTGAGGATTACCCCCAGGCCTATGGGAGAACTACCCCTACATCTATGGGAGGACTACCCCTGCACCTATGTGAGGATTACCCCTGCACCTATGCCAGGACTGCCCCTGTGCCTATGGGAGGACTACCCCTCTGCCTATGTGAGGATTACCCCCAGGCCTATGGGAGAACTACCCCTTCACCTATGTCAGGACTACCCCCGTGCCTATGGGAGGACTGCCCCTGTGCCTATGGCAGGGCTACCCGTACATCTATGGGAGGACTACCCTCGGGCCTATGGGAGGACCACTCCCATGCCTGTGGCAGGACTACCCCTGCACCTATGAGAGGACTACCCCTGCGCCTATGGGAGGAGTACCCCTGGGGCTATGAGTGGACTGCCCCATGCCTATGGCAGGACTACCTGACGTAGAAAATGCAGGTCATCCTGGGCGGAGCCAAATGAACAGGACCATGCTTAGATCCTGGGCCCTACAAAAGCAGATGTTCTCCTGGATGAGGGGAGGTTGGGCCTACCATTGAAAGCCAGGGTGCTCCAAACTTTGCCTTTCTGGGCCAGTAAGAAAGAGAACTAACATTGATGAGCTGCTTGGTACCAGTTATTTGATGAACTCTCTCTTAATACTGTCAATGAGGTATATTATTATCCCCATTTTATAGGTGAGCAAACCGGGGCTAAGAGATGTGGATTACCTGGTGCTCAGCTAGAAGTGGGGGGTGGGATTCCGATCTATGTCCACCTCACATCAAAGCCCGTATTTGCCCCACCCCTGTACTGTGCTTTGCAGACAAAACCAAGCCCATGGGCGGGAGTCTAGGGAAGAGCCTGGGCTGGTGTCCCTAGTGCCATCTGGACCACACCAGTCATTGGGGGGTATGAGAGGGAGGAAGAAATTAGTTTCCCATGTCTGATTTCCTTCCTCATTCGACATAGAGCTTGGTCTAAGAAATGTCTGTTGAGTTGGCGAATGTATAAAATTCAACAGAATTTCAGGAAATTGCCCCACAATCCAGGAATTGCCCCCAAACACTCTGAGAATAAGGCTCTGACTAGGGGTCAAAGATCCCCATTTCCTTGGTCACCGAGTGCCCTAACAACGAGATGGCCTTTCCCCCTCTGGCGTCCGTGTCCTGCATACCTTGGTAGACAAAGTGGAAACCTCTAGCTGGGACTTGGCCTTTGGCACTGAACTTGATGAGAACTTGATTGGAGGTGGCCAAAGGCAGCGATTCTCCTGCCGAGATAAGGGGCGAGAAGGAGAGGAAGACCGTGAGTCCAGCAGTCTGGTCCAGAAGATAAAATCCCACCAGGAAAGGGGGCTGCCAATACC
>RJWJ010037962.1:0-15241 GCA_004363605.1 Indri indri
TTCATGCCAGGTCCCCTGGGTCACCCCCACCGCCCACTTTCTCCGGTCCTACTCTCAGGGTGCAGGCACTCACGGGGAAAATGCAAATAACCAACTGTTCCTACAGCTGGGCTTCAAAGAACCCCTGACGCTGCCCCAGGAGTCTTCCAGCCAGCTCTTGCTCAGAGGCTCTGATAACTCTTCTCCATGAGTGTCAAATACTCGCTTCCATCAGCGTCCCCATCCTTGTAGGAAGGCCTTGCCGCTGAGAGGAGCCAGGACTGGGTTGGGCTTTCTTACCATCGTGCTCACACCAATGTTCTTCTTAAACCACAAACATCTTGGATCAGGCACTCTTTAGACACCACTTCAGATCCTTTCAGCCGCACCCGACTTTAATTCCAGCCACCACATGTGGTGACCAGCCCTGCCTCTGACTAGCTGCATGCAAACCTCATGCCTCACGGTCTAAGGACTGTGCCTTTGCCGTGGCGTGGGACCCCGCAGGCACCGCCTGGCATCCTGGTAAGTGCACCCTGAAGTGCTGGGGAGTTAACGCCTCAATGCAGTGCTGCTTTGACCAATGGGGGGTTGAAGCTGACAGCTAAATGCCTCCCCCTTTCTCACAACAGACAGGCAGTCCCGAGACGCATGTCACGTGGCTCCTCACGTGGCCCGTGGGATCAAGCAGCTCAGTGTTGGACCTTGTGCTGCCCTCACTCCTGCTTCTGGGTTTCGCACTTCCCAATAAATTGCTCGTGTCTATATATACATTTTTCTAATATTCTGCTCTCTGGGGAAATCAGGCTGAGACACATCCTTTATTATTTCCTGATTCTAAAATAAATTCTTTTCCCTGTGAGCTAAAACCAGCCCATCCCAACTCCCGAGAGAGTTTCTACTATAATAGAACGATAGCCTCACCTCTTCCAGTAAACAATCTTTAATTTTTTTTTAATTTTTTGTAGAGACAGGGTCTCACTATGTTGCCCAGGCTGGTTTTGAACTCCTGGCCTCAAGTGATCCTCCCACCTTGGCCTCCCAAAGTGCTGGGATTACAGGTGTGATAGTTTTAAGGAATATATCCTGAAAGCTTCAAAAATCCCACTTTTTGGAGTACCCCTCATATATATATATATAATTACCTCCATAAAATGGTGAGAAGAATGCCTGAAGCATCAAAGTGATATCTTCAGTCCCTGGGGGCGGTTTTCTAAAGTACTGGAATAATTTGTCACCGCGCATCACCTTAATAGCGACATTATCCATGAGCTTATCTGGATCTATTAAAACAAAGCAGCAGGGTCCATATCACTCCATGACAGTTACAGCATGTACAGAGACTAGGAGAGAGTAACGAGGCATGATCCAATACAGATGTTGGGCAGCTGGCTAGGGATGCTCTCCAAATAAGTGACTCACTCCTGTGCTGCAGTTTCTCAGCAGATGTGATTCCAATGTGCCTTGGCAAAATTTAAAAATTACTACATGTCCTGGATCGTGGGGATCAATGTCAAATGGTGAGAACCATGAATGTTAAAGCCTTGAAATGCCAGGCACCTACTGTACTTTCTATCCCTTAATCTCTACTGTCTGCACTTTGGGCTTCAGATGTGCACAACCTCCTCATCCTGGAACAAATAAACCTTCACTTGACTCCACAGTGCCACTTAGCTCTCATCCTATTGTCACGTCCTATTGTCACATAGATCAGCTGGAACTTCACTCTGTGCGTCCTCCCAGGACTTGCTTTTCAAATCTAGCGACTCCTTCTAAGCTTTCCTCAGGTGACTGTTAGCCAACCTTTCCCAGGTCCTCCACCGTCATCCGTGATTCCATTTTTTTTTTCTTGTGTTTCTCTTGTTTTATTGATCATGTCCCCTCTCTGTGTCTCCTCCCTTTGAGCGCTACCGAAAGCGCAGTCCTTGACTCTGATCTTCTTCATGAGTTCTTGTCACCTGTTTCAGTTATACGAGAAAAAACTCAACACTGACTATTAGAAGTAGGTTCGTCTTCCTGATCTTCGGTAACCTGTCCTCAGTCTGGTTGCTTCCAGAGATGAAGGGCTTATCTCCTTACACGGCAGCTTTTTTCATTTTTGGAGAGCCCTTCTATGTAACAGGGTTTCTTCTGTATGGCTGAACTTGTCTCCTAGTAATTTTCAGGCATTGACTGCTTTTCTGCCCCCAAAAGTAACTCTTCCTTCTGCTAACCCTTAGCAACACTCTGTAGACTCACAGGAAGCTTCGCTTAGTCACTCAGACCCGGAACTCCAGAAACATTTTGATTCTTCCTTCTCCTTTAATCCACAGAACAAACAAACCACCAAGTAATGCAAGTCGTATTTTGAAATTTCTCCTGAAGAAATAGAATGTTTCAAGGCAGAATAATTAAATATCATAGAAACAATAACTTATCTCAAATTAATTTGTAGAGCTAATGCAATAGTGATTTTAAAAAATTCAGTGGTGATTCATACAAGTATCAAAAGAGTTGATACAAGTATTCTGAAGTTCAACTGAGGTAATAAAGAAAGAATATTCCAATAATTAAGAGTGATAAGGGGAGATTAGTTACATGAGTTATTAAAACAGTCATTAAAATAGTGCAGTACTGACAGGGACATAGATCAATGGAGCAGTTTAAGCAATCCAGAATTACAGTTAATTAAATATAAAAATTTGATAAGCTGGGCACAGTGGCATGCACCTGTATTCCCAGCTACTTGGAAGGCTGAGGTGGAAGGATCACTTGAGCCCAGGAGTTCGGGGCTAGCCTGGGTAACATAGTGAGACTCTATCTCTAAATAATAATAATAATGATGATGATAATAAAAAATTTGATACGTAAAAGAAGGCAATACATATCAATGAGGAGATTAAAGATTGCTCAGCAATGATTTGGAATCACTGGCTATGAATTTGGAGGAAAATCCAAATATAGATGGTCATTGTATAGTGAATGAAGTCCATTTGGGACTAATGAATTAAAAAGAAACATAGAAAAATAGGAAGAAAATTAATTGAATAATGATTAAATCTCTAGAACACTGAGAAACTTTTAAGATAATAAGTACTGGTTGAGTATCCCTTATCCAAAATGCTTGGGACCAGAAGTGTTTTGGATTTTTGGACTTTGACGTATTTGAATATACACAATGACATATCTTAGGAAGGGACTCAAGTCTAAACATGAAATTTATTTATGTTTCATATATACCTTATACGCATAGCCTGAAGCCAATTTTGTGCCATATTTTTAATAATTCTGTGCATGAAACAAAGTTTTGTGTACATTGAACCATCAGAAATCAAAAGGTATCACTATCTCAACCAACCATGTGGACAATTTTTGGTTGTTTGGCATCACCATCATTCCTGGGATTTTTTTGAGACAGATTCTTGCTCTGTCACAGGCCGGAGTGCAGTGATGTCATCATAGCTCACTGTAACCTCCAATTCCTGGGCTCAAGCTATCCTCTTGCCTCAGCCTCTCAAGTAGCTGGGACTACAGGCATGTACAACCACACCCAGCTAAATGTTCATATTTTTTGTAGAGATAGGGTCTTGCTATGTTGTCCAGCCTGGTCTTGAATTCCTGACCTCGAGTGATCTTCCCATCTCAGCCTCCCAAATTGCTGAGATTACAGGCAAGAGCCACCACCCTGGTTGGCATCACCATCATTCCTGACTCTGAATTTACATGCTACCCATAAGAATAATTTCTTATATTTATTGACACATAAGTACTTAACAGTAAAAAAAATATGATGATGAAAAGATTCCAAAATTGACTGTGGTGATAGTCACACAGTTCGGTGGATATACTAAAACCATTGAATTTTGTACTTTATACAGGTGAATTGTATCATATATGAATTATATCTCAATAAAGCTGTTTAAAAAAGAAATAATTGAATAAATCAGAAGGAAAATGTATTAGGGCTCTCCAGAGAAACGAAACCAATAGGATGTATTTAGATATATAGAAAGGGATTTATTATGAGGGGTTGGCTCACATAATATGGAGGCTAAGAAGTCCTGGATCTGCCATTTGCAAGCAGGAGGCTCAGGATGGGCAGTGGTGTAGTTCTAGTGCAAGCCCGAAGGCCTAATACCCAGAGGAGCCAATGGTATCAGTCCAGGTTTGAGTCCAAAGGCCCTAGAACTAGGAGTGCTGATGGCAGGAGAAGACAGCTACCGCGTCTGACACACAGAGAGCAAATTCACCCTTCCTGCACCAGCTGTTAGTTTGTTAACCCTGATTTTGCAAAGAACTCACTTTGCCAAATATACGTCCAAGTGGGAGGGGACTCAGGAGATCTGGGAGATGAACTGGCCCAGATATTTAAACAACCAGTGTAATGGGATGGGTAATTTATGTATCCAGGTGGAAAGCCAGTACTTAGGGGACTCACTGGGCTTAGTGCCTAAATTGCCACCAAACCTGTGCCTTCGGCTAAGCTGGGGTTCCGCTGGCTGCCTGCCAAATGGCAGGTGGCTGAAATCCACTGACAGTTCACACCACAGTGTGTTCTGGGGCATCACCCAGCTCGAGGGAGAGGGCCCGGCCCAGAGCACTGTGAAGGGGCACGGCGAAAACCAGCTCCATCATTCAAGAGAGAACTCAACGTGAAAGACCGCTACAACATCCTGGCGCCATTCTTCACCTATGTCCCCATTTCCGCTTAGTCTTGTGCCTCGTCTAGTTAAATACTCACTCCCTGATATTTGCCAAACCACCTGGACCACGAGCATGTCCATAGAACCTGCTTCAAACCACAGCTGGGCAGCAGCGTCCACACATCCCCCTCCTGCCAGTGGATCTCTGACCAAGTTCTCCACCTACTGGTGACACTTGGTCCTCACAGAATCAGACCTCAAACCTTGTCCTTCCCAGGGCTTACCAACAACGCTTGACTCTCCAGACTGTTAGGACGGAGAGAATGCTCACACCTCCTTCATGCCATTACTATTAGAAAGTTCAAGCTGTTAACAAAAACATTAACACCTGTTAGAGGTACTATCCATGCAGCAGTAAGGGACTACCTCTGTTACAAGCCAGACCCTGATATGATCAAACTAGAAACAAGAATCATCCTCTCGTCTTGGTGAGTGGGGAGCCCACTTGGCAAGAGGGTGGCGAGAAAGGCCAACTGCATTCCTCATTCAACTTCCTCCTAATTCTGACTTGATTTCTCCTAACATGTAGCCTCCACATCTGAGATTTGGTGTTGTTATAATCCTCTGCAGGCATATTGGGGAAGAAGTGGCAAACCCTGGACACGTCAGATCAGTAAACTATCACTTGCATGGCTTGTCCAAAATAATGTTTTCACAAACTCCTGAAACCTCACTGGCTTTGGGTGACAAAACTGTTGGCGGTAAAGTTGCTATTTGATTAGTCTGAAATGAAATTTAGGGTCAATATTCACAGGATTAAAAAAAAAATCAATTCTTCAGTATTTGAAATACCGCTTTGTAAAAGCAAGAAATGCTGCAAATGTGTTAAACTGGCTGATAAAATTAGGATGACAGTAATAAATTTTCCAATAAAAAGCATGGTATCATAGCAAAATTACTGCAGAAAAACCACATTTATTGTGGCAAAAGACAAAATGTTATATTTGCATAATATACTATTGTTTTGGAAGGCAAATAATAATCCTATACAATACAGTTTTTCAGTGTTTGAAAAACATGAAGAAAAAATACTATGTAATTAAAGGACTATTTCCAAAAAACTAAGAAGTATATGAGTGCTTGTAAAAGACGAACATATAAAAGGGCCTGCTGCAAAGTTTATTAAACCGTCTGTTTTGCTGTTTCTAATTTCTGTGGCATCCTACAAGAAAAACGTGCCTCTGAATAGAGGAAGAACACGTCACGCTGTCCATGTTTGAGGAGACGAGCCTGGAGATTCTGTCCCCTCCATCAGCTGGTTTCTGTTGGACCCAGGATGCACCACGCATGTCGGAATGGGGAAGCACAGGAAGAAGAAAGCAGACAAGAGCCCACGCCCGTGGCACTCTTGGTGGGGGCGGCTTGGGGGTCGGTAGGGAGGATGTACATTAATGGAGTATTCAACTAATTTATGTTTGGTCTTTGATACGATTGGCCCATGAACTCTTAATTTGTCCTTTCTGTGTTATATTTTTCTGTCATTCTTTTCTTCTTTGTAATCCTCCAATATTGAAGGTCCTTTACTTCTCTTAATTACTAGAGATTCTGAACTTTGTTTGGTGTATATATGCCAACTGGAGAGTACCTGTCCCTTGAAACTAGGTACAGCTACTTCTACAACAACAACTACTACTAAAACAACAAAAATCTGTGTAGCACCTTAGTGAGTTTCAGGCAATGTTTTAAACACTTTGTGCATATTATTCATTTAATCTTCTGAGTAATCCTGTGAGGAGGTACTATTATGTATTATCCTTACTTTTCAGATATGGCAACTAAAAAGCAGGGAGTGACTTGCCCAAGTTCACACAGCTAGTAAGTCACAAATCTGGGACTGGGACCCAGGTAGCCTGGCCCCAGAGTCCTTCTCTTCCCTGCTCTGAAGCTAGAAAGATAATTTTTTTATTATCTTCCCAAAGTTTTAAAGTTTTGCTTTTCACATTTGAGTTTTTAATCTATCTACAATTAATTTTGAGTATGGTATGATTTAGGTATCCATTTTTATATACATAATTAATTTTCCCACTTTCATTTATTGATATGCAAATATAAAATTTCCATACATGTCTGAGGTTGTTTCTGAGCCCTCTATACTATTGCCATGGTCTGAATGCTTGTGTCTCCCCAAAATTCATATGTTGAAATCCTAACCCCCAAGGTGATGGTATTAGGAGGTGGGGACTTTGGGAGGTGATTAGGTCATGAGAGAGAAGCCCTCATGAACAAGATTGGTACCCTTATAAGACACTGAAGAGACCAGAGTTCTCTCCCTTCCATAACGTGAGGACACACGGAGAAGGCACCATCTATGAACCAGAAAGTAGGTCCTTACCAGACTCCAAATCTGTTGGCACCTAGATGTTGAACTTCCCAACCTTCACAACTGTGATAAATAAATTTCTCTTGTTTATAAGTCACCCGATTTACAGTATTTTGTTATAGCAACCTGAGTAGACTACAATAGTTATAGATAATTCATTCTCACTGACTGGTGAAAATTAATCTATGGTGTAAATATAACACAATTCATTTACCCATTCTATTATTGATGGGCATTTGGGTTGTATCCAAGTTTTTACTATCACAAATAGTGAGGCCATGAACATTCTTATAAATGCATTTTGTTGAACATGTGTATACATTTCTGTTGAGTATACACCTGGGGTGGAATTGCTGAGTTACAGAGTACGCATCTGCTTCAGCTTTAGTTGACATCACCTGACAGTTTTCCAAGATGGCTGGATAATTTTTCACTCCCACCAGTAGGGTATGAGGGTCCCAGTTGTTCTTCACCTTCGCCCACACTCAATATTGTCTTCTCCATTTTAGTTATTCTAGTGAGTGTACAGAATTGTGGTCTTAGTTGACATTTTCTTGATAAATATCTGATGGCTATCTTCTTTGTGAAGTGACACAATTGCCCATAGTTCTGCCCATTTTTCTACTGGGTTGTCTGACATTTTAAAAAATCACTTTGTAGGAGTTCTTTATATAATAAAGGAGTCCTTTGTTGAATACACGTATTTTAAATATATTCTCCCACTCTGTGGCTTAACTTTTCATTCTAAATGGTATCTTTCGATGAACAAAAGTTCTTAATTTTAATGTGCTCTATTTTGCTTATTTTTTTATGATTATCACATTTTGTGTATCAGTTAAATAAATCTTTGTCTACTTCAATATTATGAAAATATTTTCCTATGTTTTATCACAAAACCTTTATTGTTTTATTAGGTTGAGCCATATGAAATTACCAATAGTCAACTTATAAAAATATCAGTTTCATATGGTTCAACCTAACACATTTAACCTAAAATCTGTCTGGAACTGATTTTCATGTTTGGTGTGAGGCAGGGATCAAGATTTTTTCTTTTATTCAATTGCCCAATTGTCAGCTTTTTATAAATCAGATGATCATATATAAGTGGGTCTGTTTCTCGATGCACCATTCTCTTCCACTGGGTTGTGTATTCTCGTGGCAATACCACACTCTCTTAGTTACTATAGCTTTATCACAGGTATTTTTTTTTTTTTTTTTTTGAGACAGAGTCTCACTCTGTTGCCTGGGCTAGAGTGCCGTGGCATCAGCCTATCTCACAGCAACCTCAAACTCCTGGGCTCAAGCGATCCTCCTGCCTCAGCCTCCTGGGTAGCTGGGACTACAGGCACGCACCACTGTGCCTGGCTAATTTTTTTTTTTTTCTATTTTTAGTTGTTTGGGTAATTTCTTTCTATTTATGGTAGGGACAGGGTCTCGCTCTTGCTCAGGATGGTCTCAAACGCCTGAGCTCAGGCAATCCTCCCGCCTCGGCCTCCCAAGTAGCTGGGACTACAGGCATGCGCCACCATGCCTGTATATATATTTTTAGTTGTCCAGCTAATTTCTTTCTATTTTTAGTAGAGACGGGGTCTCGCTCTTGCTCAGGCTGGTCTCGAACTCCTGACCTTGAGCGATCCACCCGCCTCGGCGTCCCAGAGTGTTAGGATTACAGGCGTGAGCCACTGCTCCCAGCCTGGATAGTGATTTCTTGATAGCATATTTCCAAAAAAAAAATCATCAAATCAGCATACCACACCAGGAAGCCTTGCTAATACAAGCTTCTCGTCTTCACCTGTGTAATCTGAGTCCATGGGGCTGGATTAGGTGAAGCTTTTGACAAAGGAGTCACATATGCATGTAAAAAAGAGGAAAGTACCAGTGATGATGAGGGAAACAGCAAAGCAATCATGAACTACAGATACCTTTATTCTCTCCTTTCCTTTCCTGTCTGGCTTAGGTTTCTGGTAATTCCCATAGGAAAGCAGTGCCCAATTATGTTTCCTTCAGTTCACTGAAGCACAATTTTTAAGGTAGAAAGAAGATAATAGAAACTGTTTCCAGGAAAGAGTAGATGTAATCAGCTTAACAGTGAGATGGCTCTATAAATATTCAATCCGTAGTCACACCCAGCTAGCTCAAGAAACGAAACGAGAGCATTGCCGTTTCTTCCACTAGATGGCAGTGTTGCGCTGCTAACCAAGCCGGAGCCACAGGCTCTCCGGCAAGGCCGCCAACGGCCCCTAGGAGGCGCCCCAGGCTCCCGGCACCCGCTCCCGGCTCTACAAGCGAGATGAGAGGTGATAACAAACTTCTCTTTCCCCGGAGGAAGGAGCGATGCCACCCACAGTCCCCCGAGGCTGGTAACTAAGTTAGAATTAGGGCAGGGAAGAGAGCGAGTGAGAGGAAGAGGAGGAAGGCTATACTCGAGTACGGCAAATACTTCAGTGAAAACACGCCGGAAGCAGGTGCCTTTCTGAGGGGGCGTCTTTGGGCCTCGCTTTGGATTTGAGAGTGGAGCTTTCTTTCCTTTCCTCCACCCAGTTGTCTTGAGAAGCATCTGCATAGTCGGCTGCTTCAGGCCCGAGTGTGACCCAGCCTGGGGTCAGTTCACCTGACGAGATGGCTACTCTGCTATGTCATTGTGTCTCTTAATTTAAAAATAAACACCCCCCCCCAACTTTTTAGAACATTTCTTAGTATTGCCCCTTGTCATCAGTAGGTACTACGCAGATAAATGTTGGTACAGAGAAGGACTTGGTAGGTACTGAAGAAGTACCGTGATGTTGCCGTGTAAGCATACTGAGTCATCACGAATGATACTGTCAGTCCCCTGTCTATGAAGGGATTGTATTTTTAAATTTCTGGAACTCAAAATACATTTTCTAATTAAAATGTCGCTTAGTTTTCTGAGTTAACCCATAGTATTACTTCCTATTTTATCCTATTTCTTCATCATTTGGGATCTATAGTTATTACAAAAAAAGATAAATATAAAAAAATTGTCATTCTCCAAATTCCATCCCCAGATACAACCATTGTGGCACATTTTGGTGCCAGTATTTATCGCCATGCATTACCATTGTCATAATTTTAAATTATCGGGTGTGTTTCCCTTCACCAACAAACATTGTTCAAACGTGTGAGTTGTGCACAGTGACCGGGCGCTAAATGTTTTGGGTGAGGAGACCCGTCTGTGTTCTGCTGTCGGGGATCCAAGGCAGGGCGATCTTTGCCTCTTGTCTGAAGATTTTCCTGCTCATTCCAAGCTAGGTGGTCTCTCCATTTCCCGTCCCCTGGGATGCTCAGAGGCAACACCACTGGGTTTTCAAGAATGTTCAGTGTTCTGTAATGGTTTCCTGTTGTTAATCCTTTCGTCTTGTGGTTTCCTTTTAGAGTAGAAACCATGTTTTAATAAGTGCTTAATAACAGCTAATAAATACTTGTCAATTAATCCGTTAGTTGAAGTCAAGGCCTCCAGGCCTCAGTTTTTCCCAGGTAAAATGTCAGTCCCCAAATCTGTCACTTGCCTTCTTCACAAGCTCATATCTACGCTATAGAAAAGAACCAAAGATGCAGTATTGGGCACCAGATCTGGATAAACCATCGTGGCTGGACATATTTCAGGCCAAAAGTTGAAACTTGATTCTTGGTTTTGGAGAGCTCATTGGCGACAGAGTCCTGCAAACATTTTTATACCTAAGTGTTTGTTGTTTTAAAACTCAAGTTGGTTTCTCGGCATGATATGGTCCTTTTCTCCCCACCTTGGGAAATTTGCATTCTTTTAAAAATGATCTTAATGCGGCATAAAAACTAGTTGTTTTTCGTAATGAAACATGAAAAATGTTCAGACTTTACCAGTAGTCAGTGCAAATGGCAGCACCTGGTACAATTAGCCAACCTGTTTTAAAATGAAATTTTGCTGTGTGGGTGGGAGTTTATGAAAATGCTACATCTATATGTAGTCAGTTACAATGTATGCAAATTGGTTCAACCCTTTTGAAAAATAGGTAGTAATTCAGATCTAAGAACTATAAAAATGTTTATATTTTTTGATCCAATAATCCTACTTTTTGAAATTTATCTTAGGCAAAGAATCCAAAAGAAGTTGACTGCTATGTGCTTCAAAGTGTTCACTATAATCTTTATTTTTAGTATTGAAAACTCAGAAACAAGCTAATAATAGCTACCACCTGTATGGGTTCTGCAGTTCAGAAACAGCTGTCACACATGTCATCTCCTTTCATTGTACAGTGGCCCTGGGAGGTAGGCAGTGTTGT
The DNA here is from genome assembly GCA_004363605.1 of Indri indri. Lineage (NCBI taxonomy): Eukaryota > Metazoa > Chordata > Mammalia > Primates > Indriidae > Indri > Indri indri. The sequence continues at coordinate 11,259 of RJWJ010037962.1, forward strand.
TACCAACACTTCATAGAAGAAGAGACTCATGTTCAGAGTGGTTAAGGTACACAGATCAATCTGGGGGAAAAAAATGCAGAACGGAGCTGAGGTTTTCTGACTCCGAAGGCTGAGCTGTGTTGCCTGTAGTACGATGTTCCTTTACATATGTGTCCAACAGCAGGGTGAAGGTTAACTAGATGAACTTGATGAAATAAATGTCTAGCCATTAAAATAGTGATTGTGAAAGCAATATAGCAATACTTTAAAAATACTTGGCTAAAAAAAAAAAAGTAAAAAAACCCCACATCTTTGCTGTGATTATTATATAAAATTAGATAGCAGTAGTACTTAAGGAATAAAAGGGAAGGGAAAAAAATGAAAGTCATTGAAAAGTTTCCTTTTATTTTAGAACCATTATGCTTATAATTTCATATTCTTTTAAACCATCTGGCACCCTTTAGCTCTTTAATGGAGCCATACTTTTCTTAGAACATATATAGAAATTCATTCCACTGGGTTGCAGTCACTTCGAGACACTAAATGTAAAAGTGCCTAGACATCAAAATAAGGCTTTGCCTGGAATTATGGATTCATGCAGTGACAAAGGCCTGTGAAGGATGGGCCAGTGCTGGTGGCAGAGGCTGGGCCCGGCAGTCCCCAGCCCATGTACTACTGGTTGTTTCATCTCAGTGACGGTTGTGAAGCCAACCTTGTGTGTGGCACTGGGAGGTGGGACCTCCTTGTGAAGCTGACAAAAGAGGGGTGGGCTTGCCAAGTGGACTCAGGTGTCAGGAGGCTGGAGGAGTCTCCGCTGTACTCAGCACTGGAGATCAGATGCTGGTTCACAGAGGGAATGTTCCTCCCATCCTTCCCTGCCCTTGACCTCGGCTCATCAGGACATCCACAAGGCTCCTTCCCCAAAATACTGACAGGGCCTGTTCGTCACCCCCACAGCTGACACTGCAACCCACACAAAGTGGCTTCAGGAGGTTCGTGGAAACCACGCCATAGAAGGAGTCAAGGACCAACACTTCAAATATGCCACAGGGCCTCTGGGGCAGGGGAAACCACCTCCTGGACCCTGCTCCAGTCTCCAGATCTACCTGCAGCTGGTGCTGGTTTCTTTTCCTGTCCCTTCTGCTGACCGAGCACTCTGTGTTTGCTGCACATCTCGGTCTAGCTAGTTTTCTGTCTTTTTCAGACGAGACACGTTTGATAACCCAAAACGAGTGACTGAGGCAAAGATCTCAATCAATGGGGGTTTATTAAGTTGAAGTTTGAGGGTGTTCCCAGGAAAAACACAAACTGCAGATGGATCCGTGACTGCTTTTCTGAGGGGGATCTGGGAACTTCAGTATTAAGGGAACAGGGCGTACGAAAGGAAAAGGTAGAGAAGGGCGGGCAGTGGGCAAAATCGTAACATCCTGTGAGGCCTTCGCAGTCTAGTCTACATTTCACAGAAGATAAGTGAATGTTTTAAGAGAAGAAGGGAGTGGCGAAGAATCAGTTATATAGATGTCCCTGGGTTGGTGGAAGAATGATGGATCTTGTCTAGTCTCTGTCCTGCACCTGGGAAGATAAACTTACAACCAACATTACTAGTGTGGAATCAAACAGACTTTAGTTTTTGAGCTAGATGGACCCTGTAGACCTAAAGCTACAATTCACATGTCCTTGCTTATGGGGGGCAGCAAGGAATTTCCTTATGAATGGTGTGTGGGGGCAGTCCTTGGAGATGCCTGAGGCCTTTTACCTTCTGTGGGGATCTGGCTGATGCACCATGTTTGCCACCTGTTTATTTGGAAGGGGACGTCGCATGACTCAGCCTCCAGGCTTGACCTTCCCTTTTGCACAAGGAGTTGGGGTGGGGGTGGTCCTGAGATTTTTATTTTCTTTTACACATTGTATCAGGCAATGTCATTTGCAATAGCCTGGCCATGAAACTGACGTGGATATTTAGCTCTCTTTCATTACTGAGGGCACGCCTTTTCCGGAGCATCCAAATGGAACCTGCCAGGATGCCATCAGACTAAGCTAGTGTATGGGCTCAGCTTAATGTTCCCTCAGTCTGACATACTGGATCACAGCAGGTTGGACAAAATTGTTGGAAGGTTGGGGAGAAAATTGTATGGAAATAATACCTGGAAGAAAGGGATACAAACTTTTTAGACCCACTGCTTAGATCTAGATGTTCATCAAAGTATTCGTTTGCTTTTTTAAAGGAAAATATTGCATAGTGCCTTCAAAATAGGAGGCAGTCAGTAAATACATGTTGCAGGTTGAATAAGTGAGTGACTTAAGGAAATAAGAGCGTGAATTCTCATGCCAGATTGCCTGCACTTTGTCACTTGCTACCTGTGTGACCTTGAACAAGTTACTTACACTCAGTTTCCTCCTCTGAAAAATGGGGATAATGATGATGATAATAATAGCACTTGCCTCACAGGGTTGTTCTGAGAATTGAAAGCATTAATACATGCCACGCTGTTCGATTAGCATCTATTACAGAACACGTTCTATATTAAGTGTGAGCTACAAATATTATTATTATTTGCTTATATTAATAGCAAATAAATCCTAGAGGTATATTAGCAGCATTCCCTTTCCAACAGTGTCAAAAAGAATAGAAATATCAGTATGGAGAGGGATAATTCTGATTATTTCTTTATCAGAAAGTACAATTCTAAACAAAATATTAGCATACAGAATTCACGAGTATCATAGGAATGCAAGGATGGTTTGACATTATGAAATTTATTATCATAATTCACTATATTAATAGATCATAGGAGAAAAACTCCATAATTATATTTTAGGGGCTCAAATAACTTTTATCAAAATTCTACAGCCATTTTTTATTTAAAAAGTGTTAATTAGGAATAGATTGTGGACACAATAAATAAACATGTAAACATATACACACGTATGAATTGAAAAACTGTAATGGTGCTAAATGGTAAAATGCTAGAACCATTTTTCAATTATCAAAGTTAAGATAATATTGACCACCATGGAACTAGTTTTTCACTTGATCCTATGAAAAGGCTCAGATGCAATGGAAACTATTTTTTATACTGTTCTAGGAGTACTAGCCAATGCAATTAGATAAGAAGGAAAAAAAGCTATAAATGTGGAGAGAAAATCATTTGCAGATGATATTATCTAACTCTAAAATTAATAAAATCAATTTCAAAGCAGTTAGAAACAACAATATAACAAAGTAAAGTACCTGGTTACAAAGTTAGTTATACAAAAATTAATAGGTTTTCTATACTTAAATATAGTGGGATGAAATTCATCTCTTCCAAGTCCTGTAGGCTAGGTGATTTTTTTTTTCCCCCTCTTCAAGCCAGACCTCATCTCCTTCTGTGCGGTGATCTGTGACAGGATGAATTTCTGTTGGCTCAACTGAAGGGGTGCCTTGGACAGCAAGACAATTCTTCATCAAAACACACCTTCGTGTTGCCTCCAATGTCCTGCTGGCAGGAGCTAAGTGTGTGTCTGTTGTATGTATGCCATGTGTGTCAAAGCAAAGTCTTTGAAGTTGTTCAAATAAAGAGGATTAGTCATGTTTCTAGGGAGATATACAGATTAAGCCAAAAGAAGCAGAGTTTACCTGGCTTCATGGATCCGTTAACCTGGCTGAGATGTATTTCCTTGTAGCATGGGTAGCTTAGTCACAGATTTAATCAATTCTTTATGGTACTAGACCTCTTGTATCCATAAAGAAAGAAGATATTCTTTAAAATTTTTTTTTTTTTTTTTTTTTTTTTTCTGAGACAGAGTCTCACTCTCTTGCCTAGGGCGAGTGCCGTGGCGTCAGCCCAGCTCACAGCAACCTCAAACTCCTGGGCTCGAGCAATCCCACTGCCTCAGCCTCCCGAGTAGCTGGGACCACAGGCATGTGCCACCATGCCCGGCTGATTTTTTTCTATATATATATTTTTAGCTGTCCAATTAATTTTCTTTCTATTTTTGGTAGAGATGGGGTCTCGCTCTTG
>RJWJ010037963.1:0-15251 GCA_004363605.1 Indri indri
ATGCCCCAGAAGTTGAAAAGCGTAATTGACTTGGAAGAACAGCTCATGAAGGAAACAATATTTAGTTGACAGTTTTCCTTGTACTCTCTGTTGACGTTTATGAGTTTACACTATGCTAAAGGAGTAATAAACACAATTTTCTTTCAATAACAGGAAAAGGGTAGCTTCTAAAATACATTTGTGGAAAACACATTTGTTCGTTTCTTGAATAATATGAAAATAACACATTTTCAGTGATAAGACTTCTCAGATTGCCGATTGAATTAAACCTTTGAAGGTACATTTATAACCTGTCTCAGAGCATTAGGAGATATTAGGGTTCATGTGATTGCATCGTTTTAATGAATATTTAAATTATACACAGATTTGCATAAATCATATTTAAATCTAGCTGTTAGGGTGGGACTATTTAGTCCTGTCCTCCCAACTTCCAGGAAGAGGGAAAGCAGGAAGGGAGCTTGGGAATTGGGAATGGCCTGGAAGATTATTTTCTTTCTCCAAAGAGAGGGAAAGTCTGAGGGTACATTTTGGGAAAATAAAAAAGGCATAGTCAGTACAAGTCCTTATAAAGCCTGGCCTTTGAACAGTTAAATAAAGACTTGGGTGGGTTGCTGCTGTGTTGGAGGCTGGAAAGGTGCCTTTCCTTGACTCGGGCAGTTTTGTTTTAACCATCACTTCCACAGTCCCCTGGGCCCTAAGCTGGTTCGCTGGCTCTGGGTGGGCCCTGGTTTGGCACACTGGTTTAGATGGAGTTAAACTTTTCACAGTTTTCTGGATTGTTTGCAGTTCAGTCCTGTGCAACATAATGAAAGTTTTCTAGCCATCTGTTGTTAAGCTGGCGGTGAACAAGGCCAGTATATCCAAACAAAGTTCTGGCCTGCTGTAAACTGAACCTGTCAGTTTAGCATAGCTTCGCTGACCCCTCCAAGGAGCACAGCAGCCCTTGGTACCAGGCACTTACCACTTAGAACTTTCAAAGGGGAACTATTTGGGGGGTTGGGGGCAGCCTGTTTACTTTCTCCCTTTGTGTTCCTCTCACTGGCTTGGACTAGTTTATACTTGATCTTTAAATGGATAAATGGATATTCATCCACTCTCCTTTTTCGGGGGTGGGGCGGGGACATTACTTCTTAATAGAGGATTATAACTTTTAGAACAAGGCATGAGTGTCTACAAATGTGTGTGAGGTGGCTGGGATTGGAAAGGATGTTCTGTGCTGTTATTTTTGTTTCATTATTTTGTCGTTCAGTGTTTGAGGGACAAATAGTCCAGGCAAGAAAACTTTTATATTTATTACTTAACATATATAATTAAAATTGTTCCATGGCCTTAAAAAGGACTTTTTCCTCCTTCCTTCTGCATTTTGTTTTTGTCATCCGAAGTCCGTGTATAGCGTAGCTTAGTGGAGCAGCAGTTAGGCAGTACTCCTGCTGTACGGGGTATCTCTCCTGCTTCTGTGTTCTCGTTTACAGGGTGTATGTATTGCTTTAAATTGCCCAGCTTAACCTTGAAATAATTTCATTGTTTTGTGGTATTTTTTCATCCTGTAGTAAATGTTGAATTCTTATTTTCTGTTCAGCAGTGTTTCCTTGGCTATGTATGATATATTCCTATACATTTAGATTCTTCAGATTATCTGTCTAGGCCGGGTGCGGTGGCTCACGCCTGTAATCCTAGCACTCTGGGAGGCCGAGGCAGGTGGATTGCTCAAGGTCAGGAGTTCGAGACCAGCCTGAGCAAGAACGAGACCCCCGTCTCTACTACAAAATAGAAAGAAATGATCTGGACAACTAAAAAAAAATATATATATATATATTTATATATATACACACACACAAAATTAGCCGGGCATGGTGGCACGTGCCTGTAGTCCCAGCTACTTGGGAGGCTGAGGCAGAAGGATCGCTTGAGCCCAGGAGTCTGAGGTTGCTGTGAGCTAGGCTGACGCCATGGCACTATAGCCCGGGCAACAGAGCAAGACTCTGTCTCAAAAAAAAAAAAAAGAGATTATCTATCTATATCTTAACACCTGTCTAAACTTACTGCTCCTAACCTTTGTGAGTTGCCTTTTGTTCATGACACTTGTGGGTGCTGGTACATTTTTATCTGGGCCTTGCCGTCAGGTATTTCCTATCCAGTGTGGTTACATTTGTGCCCTGTTAAGAGAGGACCCTCAGGTGCCATTGTTAAACCTCTGCGTCCCTTCCAGGTCATTAAAATATCCACCGTTGTGGAATAACTATTTAGGCTACTCATGGCCACCTTCGCCTCTCTGAGTGAGAAGCAAATCACAGTCCCACAGAGCAACAAAGAAAAAAAGACACGGAAAGTTTGTACATTTGTCTAAAGCACCAATGTGAGCGGGCTTGGGCTCAACTTCAGCTGCAATCAAGGAATGTACAAAGGTCGAGAATTCCATAAATTGGGGGCAGAGAAAGCAAAGGACCAGACAAGGAGACACAAGCCTTCCCCTTTAAGGGACAAGGATTATCAGAGGAGTGAAAAATATTCAATTTAAAATTTAAATGAATGCACTTACTTGAAAATACCATAGAGTCATAATCTGTTTGTAAGGTGACTGACATATAAAGTGCTTTTTTGTTTTAAAGTAAAAAAAAAAAAAAACGTATTCGGGTAGAGTTTCAGGCGTAAAATGTCAGGTACAATGTAACGTGTACTCAACTCCAAGAGTCAGGCAGATAACCTTGATATTTAGGACACTGCCTTTTAGAACATGCAATGGAAATTGTATTTTGTTGTGTGTCCTTTTATTTATTTATTTATTTTTTTGAAGGAGGACTACATTAAGAGGTCACCTATTAGCTGTGTTTTCGCTGTCTTAAACTCAGCCCTTCTGTCTATTAAAATCAAACCACTGTGTAAACATTCCAGTGTTGTTCTTGGTCTCTACAATGGCCATGGGATCAGGTTTCACCTGCCTGCACATCTTCAAGCAATTAGAGCAATTAGTGTGAAGCCATTTCACATTCAAGGATTCAAGGTCTACGGTGACATTCAAGTCCAGGAGAAGTCTGAAAGGCAGTGGAGGAAGAGGCCCAGAGCGAGACTACTATTCCATGGCCCTGAGCAGACAATTTCTCTTTTAAAAATGGTAGCTCTTTAATGATGTTATTATGAAGTTTTTAAATGACATATCAAAAGTTGTTTATATCACAAAAACCCAACAGTCATTTAATTATACTAATGAAGGTCTTTATACATGGCAGATTTCAAAAAAAAAAAAGACTTTTAATGGCCATGAGAAATGGAGTGTTGCTGTTCCTTGCATCACAGTGGTGGCAGCATTCTTTGTAGAGGAAGAATATATTTTATGATGTATAAGGGAATTTGCATTTCACTCTTCACAGTAAACCTCCCTGTGTTTTGGGTAAATGTAACAATTACAGCAACATGGAATATTTCGTTGGGAGATTTTTGAGTAAGTGTTGAAAGCAACTATGTCTGTTTGCTTTTTTTTTTTTTTAAGGTTAGAGAAGAACAGTGGTGACTTTAACAGATTGAACTAGTACAGTTTAAAGAAAAATCATCAACTTTAGCATATCCGATAGCTGTACAGGCATGGCAGAAAGTGTCTTTTTTAAAAGTCTTAGAATCTAATTGGGTTTTTGCTCTGTTTGTTTGTTATGTTTGTTTTTTACATTTGTAACTTAGTTACCCAGGAATCTTGTTTGCACAAGGCAAATTCTAAACTGATTACAGCTTTTTAAATTGGGTTGTACATTTTAAAATCCATATTCTACTCTTGGTTTATTATGCAAAAAAGCGGGGGGAGGCACTAATTTTAAAAATCCAAGCATGCTGCAAAAGAAAATCTTGCTTTGCAGTCCCAGAGGGTGTTCGCAATCAGGAATAACCGCAGGCTAAATTATAATGTGGAATTCTGTTGCCCTTTAACCTGATGCTGCCTGTTCCCATTCAGTGTTTGTTAACAAACAGCTCTAAGTACTAAATTGTTAGGAGAATTACTTTTTTGTTGTACGCACTGACTCCAATTAAAATAAGAGGCTTTATTTAAAAAAAAAAAAAAGAAAGTAAGAATGGTGTGCTTCTAAGAAAGTTCTTGCAATAATTCCCTTAAGGCTTTACTAGGTGTTGGCTTAAAAGCTACTAGGTGTTCAGCAGTTACATGTATCTGTACGACAGAACGTATCTATCTGTGTGTGTGACTGAGGCTGGAGCATTTGTATTCATTCAGTCACAAGCCATTTTAGGGAACTGGACTGCTTAGAGCCCTCTAGTCCCATCTTGAACTACTTATAGCCCTTCTGTTGAAACATGGTTTTCCTGACCGCCCATTTCAACAGTGCCTAGGCTGTGTGCATTTTGATACTGCATCTCAGAGCAGATACAGGGGATGCTAATAAAATGCAGCATGTTGGACACTGAGCAAGGTAAGAGTCTGCCTTTTCCCCTGCCCCTTGCAAATGGATTGCTCGGAAATCATTTGCTGGACCAGCTGAGTAAGAGAGGAACATTTGCATTGGATACTCCACCCCTTCTAAAAGTGGAGAGGCAGGCATGGGGCTTAGGCGGGAGAGCAGGCAGTAAACCAGATCTTTCCCTTTTTTTTTTTCCCCCCAGCCTAGTCCTCTGTGTCTATGATCTGCCTTTTGAACTGTTTTTGTGGCTGATCAGTTCCACCTAATATGTCTCTTGATTTCTGCTATTGTAATACTCAGGCGACATGCTGTTCTCTTCATTTTTATAAGCTTTAGATGCTTCTGCCTGTCATATTCTGGCGGTTTATCTTCAGCGTCTGGATTTGCTTTCAGACTTGAATGTCTATCAAGCTGCCGTTGCTTTGAATGTGAGATCAAAAGAAGATGAATTCCAGTAAAAAATTTCCTTCTATGAAGAAAAGATTGGGGCCTATGTAAACATCCCACTGACAGCTCCCAATGAGTTATTTTAGCCGAGTATTAGCACCTGGATGACAGACAGTCCAGCATTCCACGCTAAATAACAAATCAGTTGCTTCCGTGGCAGAAGAACATTGCCACAACAGCAATACATATTCGGAAGGAATCCTTTTCTTCCTCCTTTTTTTTTTTTTTTAAATTGAATATGGCTGTTCAACTCTTCATCCTATTTTTCAAGCTGACTTGCTGTGCCTTCAGCAGTTTACTTTTCTTTACAGTATCTGTCAAGTTACCCGGGTGACTGAAGACAGGACTTTGATAATTAGTTAGGAGTGGGTTAAGGAGTGTTCAAGTAGGCAAGCTAGGCATCTTGAGATAAACAGGTCAGTTTGGCTGATTGCAGAGAAGGAAAACGTAAAGAAAAAGCAGCCAAAGGGAGATCCAGGGCATATCCCTAGAATGCGGGACGACGTGTTCTTTAAAAATACATGTGACAAAATCCTCTAAAGTCTGCAAAATCTGAATTTTCTTTCTTTCTTTCTTCTTCTTCTTCTTCTTTTTTTTCTTTTTTTAAACATCTTGGCTATGTAAATGTCACCACAAAAATATCTCCAGAGCAGGTTTCCCGAAACCCTGTTGGTGTGTATTTGCGTGAACGAGCTGTGTGTGGCTAGGGCTTGGTCTAGCCAGGGCGCGCTGCCTGTGCCGTGTCGCTGCTTGCAGACCTGGAGCGATTCAGATACGTGTGGCATTAATAGATTTCTTTAAGTGCTAAATGCAACTTTGAAAATTACCTGCAAGCTCGAACTGATCTTTCAACTTTGAAAGTGAAGAATTACTTGAGGAATTCTTGTGGTTTCTTTGTCATTTAGTGAGAGCCCAGCCAGCTACTGTGGAGGCAACCTCCCTGAGGTTTGCCTACAAAGGGCAATGTTCCAGTGTGTTTTCTCCTCGAGTGTGCTTCAGCCGCACAGCACTTCCTGTTTATTCAAACATCTTTTTTACCACTCGGCAACCCCCGCTTCACAGAAACAGCCAGAACCCATCTACAGCAAGAAGACGGAAATCCAAAGGCAGACAGTACGGGCTCCCTTCGTCAAACTCTTCATTTTCTCTGTAAGTGTCCAGAGAAAAAGAACATTTTTGCTGGGTTAAACTTTGAAACTAGGGATCTGTTCTTGTGCAGACATTCTCTGGAGGGCAAAATAAGATGATTCAACTTGTTTACTGCTTTTTTTCTCTTCCCTCCTTCCTCTCTCCATCAAAGCCCTTTTTTTTTTCTTTTTAGAGATTTGAGAGGACCGGTTCCTTCTAACTTCTTGCTTAATTCCAGTCCCTTGCTTTCAGACGTCTTTGGATAGAATCAGCTAAGTAGGCAGCCGTGTGTTGTCAGGAGAGTTTTATGGGCTGAACGTAGATTAGAACCTCTCTCTGCTTCTTGTGACATTGTTTTGTGTTGCCTTCTTTTCCTTCCTGTTATCACAAGTAGTAAGAGAATACGGGGATGGTGCCTTTGTCATTCTGCGTCTACGGAATTGTGCTCTGATGTTTGCATCATGCCACCGTCATCATTTGTAAATCGGTCTTGATAATCTTTGTACCAATTTCATGCCAATAAAAGTCAGACTGCTGAAACACGCATGGTCATTATCTCATTCATATTACTGTTGTTTCAGTGGAGTGGGCTGCAAAAGGAGGAGAAAGCCTGCCTCACTTTCAGCGATGGTTGTTAACTTTGATGCTGGGAGGCTCTTTTCAAAATTTTCTTTGTGGATAATTAGTATGGCAGGGAAAACCCTCGGACCCCGGCTGCTGCCCCTTTGCTCTGTGTGGAAGAACGATGTAACTGCTCTCTTAGTCCTTTCTGTTGAAATGACTTTTTAAACACATGGTTCGGCATTTTTTTTAAAGGGTTCCCACCTTTTCCTGGCTGTAGTCATTGCTCTTGCCTCCCTCCCCTCCCTCCACCCCCCAGCCCTGACTCCCGGCTTCCCTGTAATTGGGAAGGCAGGTGTTAATCTTCTTTTTTTTTTTTTTTTTAACTATTTACTGGTCAGGGAATAGACAGGAAATGGAAAATCAGCTCTTTTGATCTTAAGGGAATTGTTACTACTAATTGTTTGTTATTCCCCAGATAAAACAGCACCTCTAGGAAGAGAGAAGGAAATATGCTCTGTAGTTGTCCAAACCTCTAATGGAAGAAACATTTAAATACATAAAATAAGTTTGCGTGTGTGTGTGTGTGTGTGTGTGTATTGCTGTGGCTGCGATGGCTTTTTGAATGTTCAGAAGTTGTCCTCCTTTGCAAGAAAAAAAGATGTTTGTGACTGCCTTAAAGACAATTTGTTTAACAGTAGGAGTAATTGCAGGGAAAATGGAAAGAGTGACTGAAGGTATTTACTCAGATGTTAGTGTAGGTGTGGGGGCTGAAAACTCAGTGTGGGAACAGTGGGCTGCTTTTCTTGGTATCTCAGTCTATTTGATGACCATCAAATTTCCCAGCTCACTGGTTTTGTTTTTTCTGGATGGCATGTTTGATTATTTATCAGAAGGGGAAGGGAGTAGCTGAAGCAAATAAACATGTGACCAAGTTCTGTTTTGTTTTCCACTCAGAAAGCCATGCCCTTTCACAGATATACAGAAAATAATAAATGCATTGTTTTATGATAAAAGGAAATTATATGTGTCCCTTTTCGTTTAAAGGCAGTTGAGTTAACCCTGAAGGCTCCGGAGCATTTTTACCTTCTGAGAGTTTGCCAGGCTTTTCACTGAGAGAATCGGTTTATTGCAGCGTATGGTTTTATGGGACAAGATTTACCAGGATTAGTCTGTTCAGTAGTTAGGCTGTTTCTAGATTCTTTGCTTAGGTAGGCCTGCCTCAGTAGCTCTACTTTGTGGGTGTGTACGTGTGTGCTTGAAATCACGATACCATTGGACAGGTCTGTAGCTCTTAGAGTTTTGTTGCTATATTCTGATTTTAGATCTAATGTCTGTGGCCAGGGTACAGCATGATTTATTAGAGGCCCAATATTTTGCTCCTCTTTTTAAAAACGTCAGGCAGGTGCTGCAATGCAGTCAGTGTACTGGCATGTCTCTATCCCTCAAAAATACCTGTAGTCTTTAATATTATGTAATGTATTTTGTGATCTTCAAGGTTGTCATTATCTCACATCACCTCCTCCAGAGGCCAAGGGAAAGGTTCAAATCTATATGAAGTCTAGATTTTAAAATAAGCAAACTAAAATTTATCTGTTTTTTTTTTTTCTTTTTTGGTTTTAATTCTCAGGTGGAGTTTGCACGGCTACGTGTAGATGTTCTTATGACACAGGCGTTTGCGATACATGTGCGCACACTGGCACATTTCTTTGAAAACTGGAGCATGGTTTTCTGTAGGGGCTTCCTCACTCATGTACATCTGAAAAAAGTGATGTGCATGATCCCAGCACAGTGCCTGGCCCAGTCGTATCAAGCCCTATAAATCACAGCTGAAAATCTGTTTCATTGCCTATAGTGTTTTGGAATGTGGGTTGGAAATATGCACACAGAAGGGATTCCCTCTTCATTGACTATATAAGGGAACAGTGCAGCAGAGGCTGAGACACAGTGTAGCTCCCACCGGTATTGCCCTGCATGTCACCAGGAGGTGGCTGTACTCTTGAGAGGACCGTGATGGAAACAGCAGCTTTTCTGCCTCCTGCGTTGTCATCTGGGGTGACTCTCCAAAAAGCAGTTGGGTCGGATAACCATACTTTGTACTTACACAGAGCCCTTTGTCTGCAGAAAATCAAAGTGCCTGACTAATGTTAACTCATTAATACTCAGGACACCCTAAGGACATAGGTAGGCTGCGAAGATTATCCCACTTTTGAGGTGGGAAAAAGTCCTGTTGTTAAAATCATTTACAGTTTCCGGGTGTGTCTGTATTTAATGCTCAGGCTAGACCTGGAAGGGGTACGATCTAGAGATCATGAGAAGCGTTTTTCCTGTGACATCGTCAGCTCTGACCACAAGCAGTCTCATGAGAAAGTGTTTTACCCTGAAGAAACTGGACTGGAAAATATAGCTAGCGTGCGATGTTGATGCTGGTGGGAGGGAGGAGATGGTAAAGACTAATCATGCTGAATTTTAATCTAGTTAGCATCAAAGTTAGGATATATTTTTTAAAGATACAGCACGGGCTGAAAGTTCTGATTTTTGTCCTGTTTCATTTTAACCCAGTATAACGTTGGCAACTTAATTTCACAAAAATCAAGTTAGTTTGTTCTTTTCAAAGAAAGAGTTACAGTAGTACTTACTGACCATGCAAAGTGAGACAGAAGTTGCTCTGTACTTACGTGCTTTGGGGGCAAAGGAATTGAAATATTCTGTTAGTGCTTCGTGTTACTGTGTGATTCTTCAATTCTGGAGGCCTTGGGCCTCCTTCCTATGGTTACTAAGTGTAGTATAAAAATTAGTTGTGTGCTTTTTGTTGTTCTGAGTCTTTCGTTGAAAGCTTTTCCAGAAGATTCTAGAGTAGGGTGGTGACATTTGGGCTGTGTTTTTGGAACCTGAGTGTAGAAATTATATTTGAAATAAATCTGTACTCAATGTGCCTTGAATTTCAAAAAGCAATTTTCAAAAGACCATAAATAATGATTCCAGTTTTGCTTAAGAAAATTGCTTTTTTTAAGCATATCCCAAAATGTTGACAATGTGTCATGTGTAGGTAATGGTATCACACTTGATTTTTTATTACTTTTTTAATTCATTTATGTATTTTTCATATCTTCTACCATGAACTTGCTACTTTCATAATCAATATTCATTTATAAAGCACTTTTAAAAATCTCTTATTACTTACTAGGTATCAGGCTCCAGACTATACACTTTACATGTATTAATTATGATGTAGGTACTGTTATTTCCTCCCATTCTTGCTAATGAAGAAACTAAGGCACAGAGAGGTTAAGTAACTTGTTTAAGGTCATACAGCTGGCAAATGGGGAGTTGGGCTTTAAATCCAGGCACAATGACTGGCGGGCACTTAACTACCACGTATGCTGCTTCTGTAGCGATACGTTAATGTTTTTTAAAGCAAACTTCTATTTCTTTGGAATTTCTGTATCTCTCTCAAGGTCAGTAATTCCCCCAAATTCCCAGCAAATCCTTGTTTCTTCATGCCTGGAGACTCACATTCTACCTTATGCTAAATTTTGGTTACTGCAGGTTCCAAAGATCATTGTCGCTCTTTAAGCATAACTGTGAGCAAAACTGTGCATCTCACGAGCACAGTTTTGTTTTTAATCACCCATTAAAGAAAGTATTTCTAATTCCTTGACTAAACCAATCAAACCTTTTTTCTTGTGCTGTAATCTATATCCACCACAGGATATAATCTTTTACAAATTCACTGCAAAGTTACCTTTGTGTGTGGCTTAGATTAACTGAATATATCGTCCTAAACGCGTCTAAATTTTTCTTAAAAATCTGTCATGTCAAGCGAATAGTTCTACTTCCATGTGAATGGAAGAATTCCAAATTCGTGCATCCGTGGATTAGTTTGTTCTTAAAGTACAGCAAAGGTATTCTATCCAGGCTGTGTGACCTTGGCCACGTTACATTAACTTTCTGTTTATGTAAAGCAATTTAGAAACAATCTAGATACATAGTTGGCATTCAGTGTTAGTGACCATTTCCTTCTTCACCAGTAGCATCATCTGAGTATCATCATCTCTTCTAGCTCACTGATTTGGCCTCTTAGGCAGACATTCCTGCATTGGAATTGGCAAGGCGTGGGGTGAAGGTTTGGTGAGGGTCATAAGGAGTCATACTTGCTCAGATACCTTTGCCACTGGAAGGAGCCAGGACTCTCAGCTGCAAATCGTCTGTGGGACAGCAGGTAAATCACATAACCCCTCTTGTCCTTGGTCTGCCTTTTACAATGAAAGTTGACTGCCTTAGATTCCTTTGGGTTCAACAGAAAATCCTGGGATTTTTCTTAGTGTTTCTGTGAAGGGGATGCCCAGTGGTTTGAGATCACTGGGAAAAAGGAATCTTTGCTTTCCACTGACAAAATATATTCTGTCTCTCTCTCTCTTTTTTTTTTTTTTTTTTTTTTTGGGACAGAGTCTCACTGTCTTGCCTGGGGTGAGTGCCATGGCATCAGCCTAGCTCACAGCAACCTCAAACTCCTGGGCTCAAGTGATCCTCGTGCCTCAGCCTCCTGAGTAGCTGGGACTACAGGCATGTGCCACCATGCCCGGCTAATTTTTTCTCTATATATTTTTAGCTGCCCTATTAATTTCTTTCTATTTTTGGTAGAGACGGGGTCTCGCTCTTGCTCAGGCTGATCTTGAACTCCTGAGCTCAGGATGATCCGCCCGCCTCGGCCTCCCAGAGTGCTAGGATTACAGGCGTGAGCCACCGCGCCCGGCTATTCTGTCTCTCATGCATGGGGCAATATATTGTGCATTATAGGAATAGTTTCCATTTACTAAATAACTTACATGTACCAGGTGTAGTGCTAAGGACTTTACATGCATATATCACATAATCTTTAGAGTTTAACCTCTCTGGCCCTGTGTTTCCTTGTCTGTTAACTGAGTGTAATAATGCCTCAAAGAATTGTGAAAATGGAATGAGATAACGGATCTGCACTGTTTAGTACTTGTCTAGCAATAAACACTAAAAAAAAAAACTATTAACTTTTTTATTGTCTTCCTAATCCTCAATGACCAAAGACCAGAGCACTTTTCAATACTGCAGTAATTTAACATGCTCACCACCACCACCGAAAGAAAAAGAAGAAGAATGTAATTATAGCAGACTGTGAGAGACTACAGTTGGTTAAAAACAGGGGCTAGAAATCCTACTGGACCTGAAAGCTGTACCAAGCGAGTCAGGAGAGGTAGATCTAACTTAGGTGAAGGTGAAGGGTAAGATACAGGTATCTAGGTGCATGAACTGAAACTGGACTTTGATGAAATTGTGAAAGAAAAAAAAAAATCCGGGCTGGGCGCGGTGGCTCACGCCTGTAATCCTAGCACTCTGGGAGGCCGAGGCAGGAGGATCGTTTGAGCTCAGGAGTTCGAGACCAGCCTGAGCAAGAGCGAGACCCCATCTCTACTAAAAATAGAAAGAAATTGGCCAAACAACTAAAAATAGAAAAAATTAGCCGGCATGGTGGCACGTGCCTGTAGTCCCAGCTACCTGGGAGGCTGAGGCAGGATCCCTTGAGCCCAGGAGTTTGAGGTTGCTGTGAGCTAGGCTGACGCCACAGCACTCTAGCCTGGGCAAGACAGTGAGACTCTGTCTCAAAAAAAAAGAAAAATCTGTGCTTTCTTAGCTCTGCCTTTCCATTATTTGCTTTTATGAAAAGTTTTTTTTGAAAAAATCCAACCTTGGTTCAGTTTAACCAAGGAACAGGGAGGGTTGTCCAGAGTGGGGCTTGAAGAAGCGTTGGGAATCAAGGGGTGATGGTGGCAGCATCAGTATTCCAAGAGAAGATGGATGAACTCAGAGAGCCAGGGAGGTGAAAACACAGCGTGAGAGAGAGCAGAGATAGCTGGGCTGGTAAATTCCTTCCTGTCTGCCTGGTGGAGTTTGCCAGCACAACAATAGAAACACAGGATGCTGCTACAGGGAGTCAGAAGCAGTGCTGGTCCCTTGGGTCTGGGGATATCAGGGAACACTGCTGCCTGGAGGAATTGGATTGTGAACAGTGTTTTGAGGGAAAGATAGAATTTAGATGGAGAAGATACTTGGATGCCTCGTAAATGTGGGCAGAAAACGGGAGGGAAGGAAGGCTTGCGGGTACTGTCATCTGCAGAGAATCATGAGAATGGAATGATTGGCTGAAAAAAGCAAGTCTTTTGTGTGGGTAAAAGAAGAGAGATTAAAGTTAGAAGGTGTGGCACCATGAAAAGGCCTTTTCCTTCCTTTTGGAGGCAAAGGGGACCCACAGTCATTCATGCATTTTTGGCTCTGTAGGGCTGCATAGCCCTTTGCAGAGATTACCTGTGGCCGTCGTTAAGTCTAATCAGTGACCTTGGTACCATGTGAGCATCAAGTTCTCACTAGGCAATGTTTGTTTGTTTTTGTTTTTCCATCCTAGCCACTGGCTAGACTTGTGACCTTGGGCAAGTCAATGTACCTCATAATCTCTGTTTGTCCATTTTAAATCAGGAATTGTAAAACTTCCCCTACCTCCCTTAGAGATGCTGGAAGAAGAAATAAAATAATTAATGTAGAGCAACTAACTAGCACAGTGCCTGGTACATAGTAAACAATTCAATGCATTGTTTTTATTTTAGTGTCTTAAACACAAGGAGGTTATTATGCTACATTTGCCCCAGTGTTTGTAGATGTTCCTCATTTCTTAAATTGTTACTCAGTGTAACCTTTTGCTGTTTGCAACAACTGCTTTAAGAAGTGCAAATTATTGGAGAATTTTAGGATTCTTTTTCCCTCCAATCCTAATATTTGGCCAAGAGTGAGTAGTTTCACATTTGGAACTTTTAGTTTTGTTTGGGCCTTTCCTGTCTTCCCATTTCTGTTTCCTTCTTTTGTATTCTCTCTCTCCTGGAATGTTGCCTCAAAGTCATTTTCACTCTTTGCTTCTTTGCCCAAAATTAAGGCAGGAGAAGGAAGGTACTTTGTGAATCAAAGCATTCATAGGTGTTAATTGCATCTTAGGGCATCCTGAGTATGTGTGACTTATATTATAAGAATAAAAGGAATACGGCATCATATTTGTTTGAGCAGGAATAGTTTCAGTGTTACTAGTAAAATCATGGAAAATCCTCCATTATTTTTAGCTTAATTCTAGGCAGATCTTCCACAAGCTTCAAAATTAGCAAGTCTCATTCTGAGGTACAAAAAGATGTGAATCTGAATTATTCATAATGAGTGTTGCTGGGTTGCACACTCATAAAAGGCAATTGCAGAAAACAGATGAGTTAATAGAGCCCTTTGATTCATTTATCCTTACGTTTGGCCCTTTATTTTATTCTTTTTTTACCTCGGGAACCCAGAGAAGGACTGGGCCAACTTATGTATTTATTTTTAAACATAATCTAGTCTTAAACAAGGGGAAACAAGAGTTTGATGCAGCATCCCACTTAACATTTTAGACATTTTCTGATAAACTTTACTTCCGTTTTACCTCATTGCAGTGCTAATGTTGCCTAGAGTCATAGCATCCCAGGCGGTGATCTTGTCAACTCTCATGAGCTGAACAGGCTCAGGCTTGGGCAGTGCTTGAATGGAATTCCTCCAAAGACAACTCAGGTGCTGGAGACTCAGTGGTAGTGATTCAGCGTCTGGCACGGGCTCCGGTAAGGAGCCGCCAGCCAGTGCCTCGGCAAGGTGGTTATAGGGCCCTGTGTTAACAGGAGTAGGAGTATGATGGTGGTTTTTTCTTTTCTTTTTTTTTTTTCCCTCTCTTCTCAGAGACTTCAAACAGACTTCCTGACTGTTTATAGACATTAAACTTACTTCACCTGATTTTGCAAGAGGATCATAGATGTCTCTTTTTTTGGGGCTCTTGAAAAGTCCTGTCTTTTATCTCCTGGGGGTTGGGGGAAGTATCTTCTCTGTGCCTTCCAAATAAAAGAGGTTACTCATCATTGCAAGTGAATAAAGCGTTTGCTGAACCCCTTCTGCTTCCTAGGTTTCCTTTGCGGGTGGGGCACGTAGCAGAATGCCTCCCCCTGTCTAGGGCCTTCGGGTATCTCTCGGTGCCCATGTCTCCTGTGACCAGTGCATGGGATGGCATTTGGGTTCTCAGCACTAATACTGGCAAATCATGGTGTGGTGCAAGAACTCTGTTGCACAATTCTGTTCTCCCCCATCCCAGTTATTCTACAAAATAAAGGAAAAAACAAAATATTGTTTGCCATCTTTTCCTCCTAAGACAATAAACTCTAACAAATAAATTGCCGACCTTAAAACAAACAAACAAAATAGAATTCCTATCTATCTATGTTCATGTCTTTGCAGTATTGGTTAAATTCTAAAGTGAAATAAAAAAAAAATGCAAGGAACATACCTAATAGGTATCATAGCAGTGATAACCATCCTGCATGTAGCTTATAGAGTATGGAATCATGTCTGGAAGTATCTGTGAAACCTAGTGTTGGAAATAGATCTATTAATAGGAAAGAAGTGCAGGCTGGTGTGGGACGATCAAGTGGTCCAAGTGCTGGAGGGGGGATGCTTTGGTGTGGCCTTCTCTCTTCCCCACCTGTGCAGATGGGGATGACACTACCCTGACCCCTGACTGTATCTCCTTCTGCAGTTAGGACAATGATGACAGTAGAGAGCTTTGACTTTTCCATTTCCTGTCCCTTTTGAATTTAACACAAACACAATGTTACACTGCTTTAAGAGTGG